>OVAN01010964.1:0-15164 GCA_900406275.1 Anastatica hierochuntica
AATGAAAACTAAGCTAAAACACACTAAAATTTGCATGAAATTGTATGTACACCAACGGCTAAAAGGGCTTAAGTTAGACTATCACATGCATGCTTAGATGGGCAACAANAAGCCTTGTAGTGTGTATAAGTGAATAGATCTCCGTCACAATAGTGGGTTGATCAATTATTAAGGGACCCTTGGTCTAGGAATAGATTCGATCCTCTAATAAAGCCTTACCCAATTCCATTACTTCCTTAGATTGAACCCGAACTCATAACCATTGGATATGAGATAAGGATTTGGGTAAGGTTGGCCAACGAGGAGCTTTTTATTTCCATGGCGGATCATGTAGCTCAATGACAAGAATCTTATTCATCAATGCATCAATCCTTTCTTTGCATTTCTCCTTCATCTCTTTGGTCGCTATGACTTTAACTTTTGCAAATGGTTTTGTGAAACCTTTGTGCTTCACGTGATAATCAATTACTCTATCAACACACTTTGTTGGAGTTAAAGTCATAGTAGGAAAGTGAGAGGGGTTGAGAGACACTATCTTTTCATCAAGGTCCTTTACCACACTTGGGACTGCACAAGGAAATGTTATCTTTGATGAAGAATAAACGAACATGATGGGTGTTGAGCTTCTCATTCGTGGTCTTCTCACATGAAACCACATTCTCCTTAGTCTTGGCATTACAAAAGGCATCTTTTACAACACTCTCACCAAATGAGCAAGGTTTGATGGATTCTTCGGAATCACCATTCTTAGCAATCAGTTTTGGCTCTAGAGGTTTCGAACTTTGCATTTTTCTTGAGTAGATTCACTATCATCTTGGTCCATCATCATCATCAAATTGTTAATCCTTTTTCTTTTGGTGACTATATCCCTCAAAACCTTGTTGACTACCTGATGTGTACATATTTTTATGCATATTTTGATGCATTTTAGTTTAGTTTCATCCACATTTAGGTTGTAAATATTGCATATAAGTCTTAGAATCCATAGGTTTGAGTCTAGAGTCTAGTTTAGGAGCATATTGCATTTGCATATCATTTTTGTTGCATTTGTAGGTGCAACTTCAAGATCGATTCATGGAGGCTCTAGAGGTGAATCTAAGGTTGAAATGGAGCTAAAAATCGAAAACAAAATGAGCTAAATGTTATGGGAGAAGTTGAGATCAAGTGGAGCATCCAAGAGGAAGACGGACAGACAAAGAGTTGCCAAGGAGCCAAGTTGTCGACCCAGAGGTCGACAATTAGCTACCTTGGGTCGACAATAGACTCCCTTGGCAGCTTTGCTGCCCAGGGTGAGCTACTGTTGACCCAAGGGTCGATGGCAGATATCATTTTGGCGACAGCAGCCTCCCTTGACATGAAGAAACCCTTTTTAGGGCACCCACACTCCTTCCTTTAGTATAAATAGTCTCATATTGAACCAAGAACATAACTTTGCTTAACCTTTCAACAACTTTACTTTTCTTTCATCTATTTTGAGATGTAAAACTTTGTAATAACTTTTTTATACTTTTGAGTGATTTTGGTATTTTCTTCTCATCTCTTTCTCTAGATCTATTTGTCTAAGAACATGGGAGCTCAAATACCAAACTCTTGTCTTTGGATTTCCATGACTCTTAGTGAGTAGATCCTTCTTGGATCTTGAGATATGATAGGCTAAGGTTAGATATAGGGTTGTGATGGATGATTAGACTCGATTTTGGCATAGATTCCTACTAGATCTAGTTTAGTTCTTTAAAGTTTATTGCTTGCTCATTGACGCCTAGCAAGTGTTCGATGAAATGCTTGAGAGAACTATATCTATGTTTTTCACCTTGAGCTATGAGAGTAGTTTTCCCAATGGGACATCAAAGTTTTAAATGGCTAGAAGGGCTTGAGGAACACTATCACATACATGTTTAGATAGGCAACAAATGAGAGTTGAGCCTTGTAATGTGTATAGGTGAATAGATCTTTGCCACGAGAGTGGGTTGATTGATAATAGAGGGATCCTTGGTCTAGGAATAGATTTGATCCTCTAATGAAGTCTTACCAAAGTCCATCACATCACTAGATTGACCCTAAACCCATTACCATTATCTCAAGATCCTACCTTTTTATTGTTCGCATCCAAGTTCACTCTTTTATTGCTCTACTTACTTGTTTGTTTACTTATTGCTTTCTTTTATGCATTTCCATTATGTTTAGCCTTGAATATCATTAGATTTAGTGGAGACTCGTGACAATCCCCATCTAAATCGCCCACGTAGACTAGAACTCTTAGTGTATTCCCTTTGCTTAGGTTCCACTAGTCTAGCCTTCAAATCCTTGGACGACCCTAAAATACTACAAGTGACCATGTTCTCTTGCGGGATTGAAAGTAGGGTTTAGGTTTACAAAATTTTAAACTTTGACAGACCGACCACGTCAATTTTTTGCGCCCTTGCCGTTGGATTTAGGCTTTAGCTAGGATCTTCAAAGAGATTTCTGGGATTCAAGGACTAGAATTTATGTTTTTGCTCATTTTATTTAAGTTTCTAACTTTCTTTTGTTGATTTTCTTTGATTTGTGAATGTACATGATAACAAGATCAAGAAGTGAGCCAAATATAAGACTTCTTGACATTGATCCAGCAATCATTGAAAGATAATAATCAAAGCAAAGAAGAGCTAGAGAAAGACAAACCCATCTAAGAAGGTTGGGTATGAATCAAGAAGTAGGACAAGAGAATCCTCCACCTATGAAGAAACCTCAACAAGAACGAATTCCCCCTCTTAACCATGGGATTTTCATTGGTCAAGAATACCAGGGGAACCGCCCATTCCACCTCCCAATAGAAGAACCAAGGATTGGAGAAGGCTATGAGCCATTCACTAATGGCGAAAAGATGGGTATAAGACCCCCACCAATCCGCAACAACAACTTTGAGATCAAGTCAAGCTTAATCAATGTGGTGAAAAATGCTAGATTCTTTGGTCTTGTGTTGGAAAACCCTCTAGAGCACTTGGATAACTTTGAAAGGCTAACCGGAACGGTAAAGATTAACGCAGTGCCGAAGGACATCATCAAAATGACTTTGTTTCCATTCTCTCTAGGAGACAAAGCATCTCAATGGGAGAAAGGCGTTGTGACATCTTCTATCACAACATGGGACGAATATAATAGGAGATTCTTGGCTAAGTTCTTCTCGCCCAAAAGGACGACAAAGATATGGAATGAGATCTCTGCCTTCAAGCAAGGAGGAATGGAATCGCTTTATGAAGCTTGGGAACGCTTCAATGGATACATAATGAGTTGTTCTAACCTTGGTATCAAAAAGGGAAGCCTACTTCAAATTTTCCATAGAGGTGAAACTCATAGGAGATGGAAATGATTATGATAGAACGGTGAGAAGCACGGGATCTAAGGAAGACAAGATCAAAGAGATTAGTGATAAAGTTGATAGGCTCATACAACAAACAATAAGAAATGTTCACTTTGCGGAAACCAAAGTCGAAGGACAAGAAGGTGAAAACCAAGAAGAAGTGAGCTACACACAAGGAGGGTACTACCAAAAACCCTTCGACCAAGGATATGTTGGGGTTTAGGGTTTAGGGTTTATGGTCACGACGAAATCAATGCCTAAAAAGCATAACGTAAACATTGTCTCTCTTTCATAAATGAAAGTCGTAATAGGATTATCAATTCCGAGGCTCTTGCCATCTAGCCGATCTCCTCTCAACCAAACGTCAAAGCTCCACGTCTAGCCAACCATAGGCAATCGCTTCGAAAAGTCTAGTCACTCGCGGGGAACTTAACGCGAGAATATCAAAATCAACATTTGAGACTTCCGAGAGGTCTCAATAAACAAGTTTCGAAGTGATAAAAAGTCACCGTAAACGTCGGTTAACCACGTCGCTTCGTCAAAACGAACAACGGCAAGTCTAGTCGCCCATTGTGCAGCCTAGTCGCCCATTGGGCGACTAGACTCTCGGAAAGTCTAGTCGCCTAATGGGCGACTAGACTTGTACTAAGTCTAGTCCCCCATTGGGCAACTAGACTCTCAGAAAGTCTAGTCGCCCAATGGGCGGCTAGACTCGTGCCAAGTCTAGTCGCCCATTGGACGACTAGACTCTCAGAAGGTCTAGTCGCACGGGCGACTAGACTCGTGCCAATTCTAGTCGCCCATTGGGCAACTAGACTCTCGAAAAGTCTAGTTGCCCATGGGCGACTAGACACGCACAACGTCTAGTCGCCAATGGTTGACTAGACCACGTCTTCTTGATCATCTTTTCCTTCGAATCTTGGTTCGATTTTCTCTTGTTTCGTCTCGATTGGAGTTCCATTAAAGTTTCACGATAATAATCGTAAAGAGTTGCTCTTTTCATAAAAACTTTGTATCGATCGTATAAAATGATAACGGTTAACTCGAACATTGATACTATCTAAACTATAAGATTGATCTTATCATTTCACGAAACTGTCATTGCGTAATCGTACGAAAAAACGGATTCTCCGAAAGAAATCGTAAAAGTCATTTCGTCACAAAACAGCCCAGGTAGGCCCTGAACACGATAAAAGTCCACTTACGATTCAGAACAAGAATAGGCCTAACTACGTCAACTATTTACCCGAGTTTCGCGAAAGATAAATGGAAAACGCGATAAAGTTAAAGTTTGAAGATAAATATGGAAAAATCGTGAAGATAAGGAATATTCTAAAAAATATATATATTTCTGCGGAAGGATATGCACAGATTTAGGACGGAAAAAGAAACAAGATCAACCTGCAAATGCATATAAAAGAAGGGCTAAGGAGAAGAATGGGGGACACACAAAAAAACTTCTTCACAATTCACACTTTGAGCAATTAGGTTTATTTTCTTTTTTGTTAGCGAGCTGCGTCTCAACTAGGTTTACAAGTCTTACGCTGTTAGAACTAGGATACTCGCCGACAGCTCTCACGGCCACGGCTTATTACCTGTTGTAACACTCACCGCATATTCAAAATAAGATCTCTATTGCTCTAC
Source organism: Anastatica hierochuntica (assembly GCA_900406275.1). Lineage (NCBI taxonomy): Eukaryota > Viridiplantae > Streptophyta > Magnoliopsida > Brassicales > Brassicaceae > Anastatica > Anastatica hierochuntica. The sequence continues at coordinate 4,985 of OVAN01010964.1, forward strand.
TTTGATTTTCGATTCTCTTTACTGTTGATTTCGTCATCTGTTATTTCGTGCTTTGATCTGTCGTTATTTGGTTTAGGACCTCAAGGAAAGCTATGGTTTCCAGGCTTTCCTTCGATGACCAAAATCGACAGTGGGAATTTCGGTTCCCACAGCTTGGCACTAGAAGGAGGGGGGCTATTCGCTCAGGGTACGAATTTATATAACTCGCAGCCGCAAAACGCTAGATCAAATATGACTACAGACGACCAGAACATTCAACCAGCTCGTGAGGACAACACTGCCAATAACGACGCTAAAAATACTCCAGCAACGAACAACACCGCGGTCAACGCTGACGCAAACACCGCGGCGTTCGAGGAAATCAAAAAAGATATTCTCGACTCTCGAAAAGAAGTCGGCTGAACAAGACAAACTAACTAGCTCTCTCGCTAAACAGGTTGAAACCCTAACCGCGAAGACAAAAACTATTCTTCCGCGTGGAGCTACCAGACTCCGTGGAAGAAGACTCGACTTCACCACTCCACGTGGCTTATTCTAGAATGCGCAGGAAAATCCATCGGGACAACCCCGATGTAATCACCCCTTTCGCGGTGCGGAATACCGTGGAAGAACCTCCAAATCTCGAGAAGGAAACAAAGGATAACGAAGTCGAGCAAATTGACCTGGACTTCAGCGATTAATCTAATTCCACAGATGAAGACGTTGACATACACCCAAGAAGGGTTAAGGGTCACGCAACACGGAAAGACTCTCAGCACAACGAACCCATGACAGAAGAAGTGGAAAATATCTTCTGGGTATAGCAAGAGAAACAGGCTGAGGAGCACGCCAGAGCCATTCGCAAGACACGCCAATCATCTCAAAAAAGACCAGCGACGATCTCGATGAGATTCTCGACCTCTGTGACTACATCACGAAAACATCAGCAGAGGTTAAAGCGATAAAGTCGCAGATCCACCACGCGACCAGTGCCGCGCCAGAGATTGATAAGCTCCTCGAAGAGGATGGAAAAACTCCATTCACTGCTCGCATAACCAACACTAAGGTCTCGGATCCTGGGAAGGTGAAAATCCCAATGTATGACGGAACCTCCGTTCCGAAAGCTCACCTGCAAACTTTCCAGATCGCGATGGCGAGATCCAAGCTCAATGAAGGCGAGAAAGACGTTGGCTTCTGCCACCTTTTCGTCAAACGTCTCCAAGGAGCGGCCCTCAAATGGTTCTCCCGTCTAAAATGAAACTTCATCGGAAACTTTTGTCAACTCTCCTCAGCATTTCTCAAACAATACTCCATGTTTGTGGACAGAGAAACTTTTGATGTTGATCTGTGAAGTCTGTCTCAAAGAGAAGATAGTAATATCGAGAGTCAGCGGGATCAGCGACAAGGTTGTAGTAGATGCGCTCAGAAAAATCCTCTAATAAAAGTCGAAGTTTAGGAAGTGGATAGCTCTCGAAAAACCAAACACTATTCAAGATGAACTTCATAAAGCTACATATTTCATCATCATCGAAGAATAGATGAAAGTTCTATCGCAAAAACCCAAACCCGCGAAGGCATATCCAAAAGACTTAACTTCTGAACAGAAAGTGAAAAAGAAGATCCCTCGTAACGAAAAGTATGTCCATCACGAGGGAGAAGACGTCCGGGGGGCACACAACTACGTTGTCAATTTCCCATTCGAACAAGGTAGGACGTCGGGGAACACCTGGATGCAAAACACGTCATACGACGAGAACATCTTCTGCGAGTTTCACCAAATGAAAGGTCACTCGACCTGTGAACTGCAAGGTTCTTTGAGCAAGGCTAACGGCAAAACTGCTCGCGGGGGAAACCTCAGACATAACCAGAGGAAAAGACCTCATACGTGATACAGACCGCCCAATCTGGACCGATAAAGCACCCCTAAGAGACGCCATGTCTCAAGGAACTCAAGCGGATGGAAAATGCGGAAGGAGGCCTAACGAAAAAGGCAATGACTCCAATAGCCGCAGAGTGAATATGATCATCGGAGGGTCGCAATACTTTCGCGACACCATCTCATCGATAAATGCATATCACCGAAAAGCCGAGTCAAGTGCAAACTGGCCTACGCCACTTGACAACGCAAATGACACCATCGCTTTCGAGGAATACGAAACTGACAAACCCCATAACGATCCCCTCGTGATCGACCTCATCATAAAAGATCTTGAAGTCACCAGGGTCCTCATCGACACAGGAAGTACCGTCAATATCATCTTCCGCGATACCCTCAACAGGATGAACATCGACTTATCTGAGGTCGCATCCACCCTAAAACTACTCTCGTGTTTCTACGGAACGACGTCAATGACTCTCGGATCGATCAAGATTCCGTTGATTGCCAAGAAACTCACGAAGTTTTCGATTTTGCGGTCGTCGACCAATCTACCATCTATAATGTGATCATTGGAACACCATGGATAAACTCCTTGAAGGCAGTCCCATCGACGTACCACTTAGGCATTAAATTCCTGACTCCCTACGGAATCGCCGCAATCTGGGGATGCCAAAAACAATCAGGACTCTGGTTCCTACCCGAGCATAAGTTAAGACAAGTCGCAATAACGCCCATGACCAAACCCAAAAGAATGAAGACAACTCGGCCGTCAGCCGAAGACTCTTCCGAAAAAGATGTGCCAGAATCGTCAACTATGGAAACGGCTCAGTCCGAAGGAAATAATAAAACTTCTGAGCCGAACGTTTCCAACAAAGCAATACTCTCGACACCTGAGGAAATCGTTGACCCATCTGTAGTCATCAAGACAAAAACGGCCGATGCAACTCTACCAAGCGAGTAATCACTCACAGCAAAAAAACTGAACTACGAGACGGCTTGATCCTCGAAAGAGGTACGTAGACAGCTCTTTGCAAGAGGAGTTCTCCTGCCCCCTCTCTAAAAAAGAGGGAGTGGGTGTATGTATACTCGTGTACTCCCACACTTTGTACTCGGCACTTTTCAATACGTTTCAGCAATAGAGTTTTTATTTTTTGTATAATCCAAAAAAGGAAATCATACGAGAAAACCTTTCTTAACGAATCTTGACTATAACGTGTTTATCAACACATTCCACCACAAAACGGGAAAAACTTTCGGAAAAAGCAAGACGTCGTAAATTTCTGAGAAACACAATTCCAAACTCGATCAAAAACTTCTAAAAACAGTCGCAAGACTATCAAACCCCTACGGAAAAAAGACAAGTACTTATTCCAACTTCGCACCCGTCGATTGGGTCCGAGAGACGAATTAATCACTCACCTTAACTTTCTCTTCACGAAGAATTGGTTCTCATACATCCGACTAGGATAATAGCGCGCTATAAAAGAAATCCGAAATTTTGGTGAGCACTTCCAGACGACTCATAAATTGTCTTTGGAGAGATGCTCGTTTCCCAATTGATGCAAGTCATATAAGCCGAGAACATATCGCAGATTTCAATATCGAGACGGAACCAGGCCGAAATCCCAAACGGGAAACGTAAGCCGGAATTAGTCATCGCACGTCCTAAAACTGAGAGTAAACCTAGGTCTTGACCCATCACACTGGTCTCAAACATCTCAAGACATAATATCTAACTGATACTAATCCTAGAAATTTTCTCTCCGTCTATACTCGTGTTTATAAGAATCTGAAAGACCAAGTCTCTCAAAAAATCGCAACCGAAACAAACAACAAATATAGCGATCCATCAAAGAATGGATATGAGACGACAACTTATAATTTGTCTCCACGTACGCAACACTAATCATACATTATCAAATCGAAATAAAAACACCGTTTATTAATACGAAACAGCAAGACGACGGGGTTTCAAAGCCACATATAGTTGACCCCAAAAGATAGAAAGCGGCCACACTTGACCAAAACATGAACACGAGTTAAAATATAGAACACACTCCCTCTACATAAAATCATATCTTATTTACGAATCATTTTTATAATAACCAGACATCGAAAAATCGCAAACGCTAAATGAGAATCGCTTCCTCTTCGCCCCGAGCAGTGTCCCCAACTTCCTCCAATTCAAGAGAAACAAGAATCGGGGCCTAGTTACCACGAACCCTCCCTTCGATCGAAGGGATCGAATACTTAACATCCTTGCACTTCTCCATGTGGTCGAACATTTTGTCCATCTCGAAGCGGTACGAGTAATCGAAACGCTGGGTGTGCCACAAAGCACCCACCGAACAACGGCACTATTATGCGTACTTGTACTGGTCAAAGTCCTCCGCAAACTTAACCGAATGTTCAGCCACAACTGAGGTGACCTTGCGTTTTCCGCGTCTATAGGCGCGACGAACCTACGTCGCTTGATTCCACGCCAACTCATTCTCACGGAGAGAAGCCGCTTCGACCTATCTTTTCAAGCGGGAGTTCTCTTCTTCGAGTTTCTCGGCCTTTAACCGAGCCGTTTTCGCGTCCAAGCTGCTCGCCCTAAGGGCCTCGTCCATCATGTGGAGACCCTGCAAAAGAGGGATCCTTTAAAAGGTTAGGGGTAATGTCATATGAATAAACGAAATTGTGTTGTATGCTTGAAAACTAACCCCCATTCACAAACACGAGGCCTCCGTGTACTGACCCGACCTGACAAATCCCGCATCAGCCGCGGGTTGATGCGACGGGGCATCAAAATAAGCAAGGAAGGCATCCAAGTCTGACCCTTCTCCAAAAAGCGGCAGCGAAGGTTGACTCGGACCACTTGCATCTCCGGCAAGGAGATCGTGGTACCACGCCCCCTCGAACAAACCCCTCCTGTCCTCAGCAACGCCGCCCCCGTCAGTGGACGCGCGCTCGTTCCTGGGAGACCTCTCCCTCTCCTTGTCAGGAGGCATCTCGTATGGGGTGAAGCCATTCATCTTCGGTTCTAACTCCTCTTCCGTGATCGCATCAGGCTGAGTCCCATTGTTGCAAAACTTATCTGCGTTGCGAACTCGCTGCGGGGAAAAGTAACCCCAGTGGAACGGACCGCCTCGAAGAAGTTTCCTAATGACACACAGATCTTCCGGATGCGGGGGAAGGGGATCAAGAACTGCAAAACAAAAGAACTATCAGATAATGGTAAACGAAAAGAAAAACGATCAGAGTATCAAAAACGATACCTTTGGGACCCCATCTATGCCTAAAGCGAGAAACGAATTCGTCCTCAACATAGGTCTATCTAAACGAAGAAGAAATGTCGCTTGTTCCAACTGTGGAAATTAGACGTAAACAATCGGATCACCGACGTATTGTTCCTCGGCTTGAGATAATACCGAAGCGGCACACTCGTGGCCTTCGGAGACAAAAAAAAAGCCAATAGATAGTCAACGCTTAGATCCATCCCTCGTTTGTAACTCAAAACCAAGATTCCGACAAGGTATTGGAGACCAGCGGGAGAAAGCTGATTCATTTATAAGTCGTAGTGTTCTAAAAACTTAACTATGATCCCCAATGTGGGAAACCATAGTCCAGAAAAATAGCAAATAAGCCTCGTAGCAAGTAAAGAAAGCGTGAGGCGGAGAATCGGCATCCTCTCCAACCTTCGACATCCGAAACTCCACCCCCTCGGGAACTTGGAAAAAAATCCTTGATGGTGGCGAGGAAAGAGTCCCGGCACCCGCTCGGCCTACTGGCATCTTTTTTGAATGTTGGTCTCGTCGGACACCATGAGTCCGGAGGTGGATCTTCGATATCACACGTAACACGCCAATACTCCCTCACTTCTTCGGGATCGACCGAGTGCGGCATGAACTCGATTTTCTATACGACTTCATCCTCCTAAACTCGTAGGCTTTCAGGGCGAAAATCGACGGTGAATCATTTGCGGAAACTCTAGCATTCGAAGCCCTAACAAAAGAAGAGTAGAGAGAGATGGACAGGATAAGGAGATTTTACATTAAGGAATTTTTTCTTGTGAAAATGAGCAACTGAAACATTTGGGAAGTTAATTACTCCTCATATTTTTATAAAGGGAGACTTACTATTCATCCTTGGACTTTTTAGCCATCTATTCCGCCTAACGTGCTTAAAAGTTCGCAAGAAAACTCAAAAGATTCTTGCAAACGAGGGAGCTAACTGTTGGGGTCAAAAATGGTCACGACAAAATCAATGCCTAAAAAGCACAACGGAAATGTTGTCTCGCTTTCGGGAACGAAAATCGTATGAGGGTTATCAATTTCGAGGCTCTTGCCATCTGGACGATCTCCTCTCAACCAAACATTGAAATCTTGTGTCTAGCCAACCGCAGGCGATCGCTATGCAAAGTCTAGTCACTAGCGAGCAACTAAACGCGAGAATATCGAAAACAATGCCTGAGAATTCTGTATAACTCACGAGATATCTCAATAGACAAGCTTCGAAGCGAGAAGAAGTCACCGTAAACATCGGACAACCAAGTTGCTTTGGAAACACAAACAAGGTCTACTTTCCCGTAGGCGACTAGACTCTCGGCAAGTCTAGTCACCCAATGGGCGACTAGACTCTTTGAAATTCGAGTCACCCATTGGGCGACTAGACTCAAAGCACGTCTATTCGCCCAATGGGCGACTAGACTCTTGACAACTCTAGTCCCCCATTGGGCAACTAGACCCTCGTTGGGCGACTAGACTCTCGGCAAGTTTAGTCGCCCATGGGTGACTAGACATGGGCAACATCTAGTCCCCCACGGTTGAATAGACCACGTCCTCTCGATCATCTTCTCCTTCGAATCTCGGTTTGACTGTCTCTTGTTTCGTCTCGATTCGAGTTTCCGATAAAGTTTCGCGATAATAATCGTAAAGATTTGTTCTTTTCGTAAATAATTTGTATCGATCGTATAAAACGATAACATTTAACTCGAACACCGATACTATCTTTATTATAGGATTGGTCTTATCATTTCGCGAAACCATCACTGCGTAATCATACGAAGAACGATTTCTCAGAAAGAAATCGTAAAAGTCACTTCATCACAAAACGGCCCAGGAAGGTCCTGGACGCGATAAAAGTCCACTTACGATTCCGGATAAGAATAGACCCAACTACGTCAATAATTTACCCGAGTTCCACGAAAGATAAATGGAAAACGCGATAAAGTTGAAGTTTGGAGATAAATACGGAAATATCGTGAAGATAAGGAATATTCTCAAAAAAGGGAATATTTCTGCGGAAGGATATACTTGAATCTAGGGCAAAAAAGGAAACCGAGGCTGACCTACGAAGGCATATATAAGAGAGGCCAAGGAGAAGAATAAAGAGACAAACAGAAATTTCTTCACAATTCACACTTAGAGCAATTAGGTTTATTTTTCGTGTTTGTTAGCGAGCTACATCTCAACTAGGTTTACAAGTCTTACGCTGTTAGAACTAGGAAACTCACCGACAGCTCTCGCGGCCACGGCTTATCACATATTGTAATGCTCAAACTTAGATTCGGAATAAGATCTCGATTGCTCAACTCTGTTTTTCGATTCTCTCTTTTTACTTTACTTCGTCGTCTGTTATATCGTATTTTGATCTCTCGTTGTTTTGTTTACCAGAAATTCGGGACCTCAAGGAAAGTTTGGGTTTCCTGGCTTTCCTTAGATTACGAAAATCGACAGTGCAAATTACGGTTCCCACAAAATGACCGAGAGAACCCCGAGGAAATGTTTCAGAAAACAAAAGTTTGTTTCCGTGATTTCAATCTTCTTTTTCTTTCTTGGATTTTCTTTGCATGAGGACAAGCAAGAAGCTAAGTCCGAGGGAGTTGATAACACTATTATTTTATCATTTATAGGTTGATTTTTATTTTTTTATTTTCAGATTTTTAATGCTTTTTTGACCTTTGGAGGTAGTTTTTTCGTATTTGTGATTTTAGGGACTAATCAGGTTAAATCATCAAAAAGATGCAGAAACGTGCTAATTGGACCTCATTCATATTACCAAGAAAGTTTTATTGACAGATCATGAAGAAAGAGGCACAAACATTTGAGTTTTGCATTTATCAATCTGGATAAATTCTCAGCATCAGAAAGATCATCATGAAAAAAGGTCTTTCATTGTATTGAGCTGGAATTTGGTCAGAAGTTGGAATTTGGAGTTAGCTTTCAAATGCAAGTTGCTTGAAGTCATTTGGAGCTGTGACGGATAAGTTATAGTCTTTTAAGAAAACATGTCTCCGTCTGTCTCGGAAATGAAGCAAGTGGAGAAAGATTGAAGCTGTGACCGGGTGATGGAGATGCCACAACCAGCCGATTGCCCATTTTTGGCACTCTCCCGGCACAAAGGCATTTCGTTGTCAGAGAAAGATTTCGACTCATATCTTTCGATTCGCTTAACCGTTTTTTATTCTGCAAGAACCGACATAACCAAGGACGACCTAAAAAGCCTTAGTATTATAAATAATTGTTTTAGCCTTTAGAAAGAGAGAGGCACGACATCTTACAGAGAGTTACAAGTCGTCAAAAGCTTTGAGAGATCTTTTCTTTTGTTCTTCAAGTTTTCAAGTGTTCTTTGGAAAGATCTATTCCATACTTTTTTATAGAGAAGATTTTTTTTACTTTTGATCTATTCTATGATGTTATTTTCATTGATTGCTTGCTATATTTCATGCTCTATGTCTGAGTAGTTCATTAGTTTGTTCTTTAGGTTTCTCAAAGAGATCATGTTTTCATGAGATGCTAGTATTTGGTTAGGGATTCATATAGTCTTTGACTCGGTTGATCTTTATGCATGATTACTCTACTTGCGCATCTAGTAGTTTGTCCATAGATAGATTTTCATTCCAAAAGCTTGTTAAATCACCTGAACTAAATCTTTGACAAGCTGAGTTACAAGGAGGCTTCGAAAGAAGATCGCTTTGGCTCAGTGAACTTATCAAAACCTGAATCCATATAATGCATGCTTATTTATTTTAAGGTCGTACGAAATTCAAAGTCTCTTGATACTATACATAGAATCCCGAACCTCGAAAGTGGAGAGGATCTAAATTAGATTTTTCGATTTCTAGACAATGATTAGTTATAATGCCTAAAAAACTCGATTTCTTCTTTAATACATGGTTCTCTGCGATTGTCCTCTGTGCCTAATGCTTTTTCCAATTGATTTATATCCTTTTAATTACTTTAATTTGTTGTCTTTTAATTTCAAACTCACCAAACAACCTTTTTATTTCTGTTTTTGCTCAAATCAATCCTGAAATCCATAGTGTAAGATCTTAGTCTTCGTGGGATCGATAACCTGAAGTACTACAACTACGCAGTTCACTTGTAGCAGTAGTGTCTGTTGGGTGAAACTTGACACGCTATCACTGCTTGATCGGGGGATGCTTTGAGTCTACTTACAGCTTGTGTACTATGACGTTTGGTTCTATGTCGGGCATATCCATGTGAGACCAAGCAAAGCAATCAGAATTGGCTCTCAAGAAGTCAATTTAATCTTCAATGTAAGACTTCTTGTAGACATGATCCTATCTTGAGGCTTTTCTCTTGTTTCCCAGGTACCAGAGGTACTTCATCCAACTGTTCAACTTCCGGCTCCTCAGTGTGCTTAGCTAGAGATGATTTCTGTAATTGCTATAAGGGGTCGTCTTGCCTTTCAGGGAGATCTGATAGAACGATCTAGCATTCTCCTGATCGCCTTTAATCTCTCTGATTCCCAAGGGTTTGGAAATTCAGCATTCACTACAAGAAATCACACAGTTAGAGACGGAAATTTGGTTCGTCTCTAAAATGTCGCTAATATTGAGACTAATTAGAGACAAAATGGAGACATTTTAGTCATTTGTCTCTAATTCGTCGCTATATAACGACAATCGCTACTTACCGCTGTTTGGTCGCTAACAGAGATAATTTAGCGACTAAAACAAAATCCGTCGCTATGTAGAGGCATTTTAGCGACAAAAATATGTTACTCGCTAATTTAGAGACAAATTTGCGACTAAACTGGTTTTTTCTCCTTTTAGTCGCAAATTCGTCTCTAATTTTGCGGCGGAACTGCGACTCCACCGAATTTACAGGTAACACGTTTAACATATTCGTAACAAATTTTAGCGACAAATTATTAAACAGCAATTTAGTCGCTATTTGGTCTCAAATTAGTCGAAAAATATGTTACTCTCTAATCCGTCTCAAAAATATTTACTATAAAATCAATAATCGTCCCTCCTTTCAGTCACAACATTAGTAAACTAAAAAAAACACAAACCTTTTGAAAGAACATGTC
>OVAN01010965.1:0-15162 GCA_900406275.1 Anastatica hierochuntica
GATTAGGCTAGTAATGATTCCTTGGTCGTGAGACTAGTTCTTTTGATTGACCCCTTTCTTGTTAGTTAGCCACTTGATTACCCCTTCTCACTTGTCAATCCAAGTTCCACTTCTCCATCATCTTAAGTCTTGTTTAGTGTGTTTAGGTTGTGTTTCTTGTTAATTATTATCTTTATGCCGCCACTTTTCTCTCTTTTTATTTGCTTAGATTAGGAAATATTGCGTATTCCTAGTGTTTGAGTCTCTAGTTCTCGTGGGTTCGACCCTTAAATACTACAATCGACATAGCCGTATACTTGCGGGTAGTGGGGATTGTTAGTGATTAAGGTTTATAAATTTAAAACTTGAAATTGAGTTAATCACTAGCGAAATCTAGCCCTCATCAGAAGCCCACCAGTGGTGTGGTCTTTTTGGCTAAGGCTTCCTGGGTTAGACCCAAGTCTGTATATGCTCCCAGGAAAAGTACATTCGTAGAGCTTCCATTATCGATAAGTACTCTATTTACCAACCAATTCGCCACTGATAATGAAACAACCAAGACGTCATGATGTGGAGTTAGGACTCTATCTTTTCCTTCTGTCGTGAAGCTTATGGCTTCTTGGCTGAGGTTCTGGCGCTTGGCTTCTAGGGTTCCATGACTCTTTTTTTGCAAACCTTATGCTTTTCTTTGCAGAGGCATGTGTTATGCCACTTATCTATGATCCTTTGGATATGACATTGATCACCCTATTATGCCTTGGAGAATCAGGCGCTTGACGGCCTGCTAGGGCACCTTCTTCTTGACTATTTAGCATCTCCTTTGTTTTGTTAGAGAGGAATTCTCGCTGGTGTCCCTTCTTGAACAGCTCGTTGACTTTTATACTTAAGGATATACAATCCTCCATTCTGTGATCATGGTCATTGTTGAAGTTGAACCATTTGTTTGGATTCTGGCGATGGTCAGGCAATCTCATCTTCTGGGGCCATTTGACTTGGTCCCCCATCTCCTTCAAGACTCCTACCAGCTCCACGCTTGATATTGACAGGTTGGATATATCCGACCAAGTGTTTACTAGCGGGAATCTGTTACCGTTTGGCTTACCTAGAGGCTTGTGTCCTTTGGCTCCCTTCATTCTGTCTTCTCCGATAGGTCTTTGGTAGGGCTTGTCGTCTCTGGCCGTCTTCTCGGTCCTCATGACTCGAGATTCTTGCCTAGTAAGCAGGTCTTCTTCCCACTTGATATGCGCCTGGGCGCGGGAGAGCACATCTTCCATCATTTTGCACTGATATTTCGTTAGCCCTTGTACAGATCACCAGCAGGAAGAAGTCCTCTTTTAAAGGCAGAAATTGCGGTGGCAATATTGCAGTCTGATCTCATAAAGGTCGTCAGACGACTTAGGAGTCACCGTGCTGCTAGCAAATTGCTCTGCAAATAGGTCAGTTAGACAAGCAAAGGATCATATGGTTCCAGTTGGAATCGATATGAACCAATGCAAGGCGGCCCCTGTTAGACTGGAACCAAATCCCTTACACATGGCAGCTTCTATGTGCTGCTTCTGGATCGCTACGGCGAGCATCTTCTGCTTGTACTGTACGATGTGGTTATCCGGGTCGGAAGTCCCGTCTTTCGACTTGATGAATGGGAAGATGAACTTCTTTGGCATATCGATGAGTGCAATCTCATCTGATAAAGAAGTGTCTGCATAAGAGCTTAGGGCACTTTTCCTCAAAGGAGGTGCAAAGCCTGGAAGTTTTTCGATTACCGATTGCAGCACCTCGAACTTGTTGGAGAACATCTGTTCCAGTCGTCTGGCCTCGTCAGAGAGTGCTACGAGATTTGCGGCCATAGGGTCTTCTTGCTCTTGAACAATATTTTTGTTCTCCTAGGCTCCCGTTGCTGCTGGATTTCCTCTTTCTCCAAAATTATTGGTAGGAGGAGTCTTTATAGTTGGCATCCGGAGCACGTGGACCCTGAACCTCTGGTTCATGGCTTGATTAGCCGTCAAGGTCAAATTTGCTTCTCTGAGGGTCTCGTTCTCCAGCTCCAGTTGTTGCAGGTGTTGTGCGTTCTCCTAGAGTGTCTTGGTATGACTTTCCATCTGCTATCTCAAAGCCTGCAACTCCGCAGTTGTGGCATCAATTCCAGTTGGAGTTTGATCCCTTCGAAATTGCTACATCTCACCTAGTCTTTTTTAAAGAGTTTCTAGTTGATATTGCGTCTCTTCATGGGTAAGGTTTGTTCTTCTAGGTGTGATGTTTGCTGATTCATGATTATCTTCAGCCATCGTCACGTAGCAGTTTCAGAAAACTTACCCTCCTTCTAGCGCCAATTGTTATGGGTGATTTTGGTCGTTCTTTGTAAGAACTACGGAAGCTGGAAGTCAATAAATATCGTGTGTGTGTATAAATCGAAGAAGTTGTTCTGAGCTTTGGAGACCAACAATGGTGAAAAGATGTATGTGTGTTGATCTCTTTGGCCTAGGGTTTTTCATGTCTATCCACTCTTAACCCCTAAGCTTTATATTTATATAAGGAGTCCATGATTATCCCTTCAAGAATCGGGTATCTCATGATTATCTACAGAATATTTATCATTCTATAGAATATACATCATTATCTACTAAGTTAAATAATAAAGTAAATACGAGGCGGTGGTCGGCTAACTTCCGGCTTCCGGCTATGCAATGTCGTTTGGCTTCCTGTTTCTTGGTATTCCCCTGGCTTGAGGTCTTACTGATCTACTCCATCTAAGCTAGGAGGAATTTCCATGGCCTAAATTACTCCCAACTACTATTAGTATGCCCCAACCCCACAATTTTGAAACTATCTGCAGACCCGAAAACCAGTGATAGTCAGAGGCATAACGATAATTAGAGGCCATGAGGTTTTGTCGGGGCAAAAGGCTGGAAGCCCAAAGTTGGAGGCAAATATGCAGCAGAACGACAAGGGGTCACCACAAAAATCCTAACAAGAGGCTTATTCAAGCATATAGCAAAAACAGGATTCTGAAACAATATATTCATTAAAAAGCCACACGGGGCCCAAACCATAAGATTTAAAAACTCTCCAAAGTGCAATGGAGAGTCAAGGCCAAGAAGCCCAAAGCAAAGTCTTACAGAATCCCACAAGGGGCATGATTAAGCCGACCCAGGGGCGACAAAGAAAAAGTCTGGAAAATATTTTAAAATCACTAGAGGGGAGAACTTGATTCTTTGACAACAGAGTCAGACAGCAGGTGGGTCTGGAGTAGGCGACTTCTCTTGGTCAGCATCTGAATCCATAGGGGTCAGGCCATTCTTGGCAGGAGGAATCTTTGCCTCATCTTCATAAAAGGGAACCAGAAGACCTTGTTCTTCTGCCTCCGCCTCCTTCACCACTCTATAGTTCTTGAAATCCTCCTTCAAATGTCGGGAGCCAATCTCCCCCCTTAAGTCAATCAATGGCCATCTCGCAATGCCCATGATCTTGGCATCATTCACCGCCATAGCCATATCCTCGAAGATAGTGGCTGCCTTCACCTTAAGCTCTGTGACCTCCTGCTCTAAAGAAGCCTTCTCCTTAGTCAGAGTGTAGACCTTCTCCTCTGCCTTTTGGTTCTGAGACTCTAGGCCACGGGCCAGCTCTTTGAGGTCCCTCAACTCCTTCTCTAGGCTAGCAGACTGAGTCTTCTTCTCATTAAGCCTAAGAATGTAGTCTTCCACCATGGCCTTCCTTGCAGCAACAGCCTCCGTAGCGATCTAGTCCTCAACACGATTGAGAAATGACACCAGCTGGCACAAGAAAGGGAAGCATTAGTAAACATAATTGGCAAAGAACGTGTATACAACTTATCAGAAACTTTACCTTGGATGTCCCCTTCTGGATATAAAGCAACACCCCTTCTCTATCGAAATTAGGGTAGGGGACGGTGTCTGATGGGAATACAGAATCCTTCAGCTGCTGTAAAGTCTCATCAAGATTGCCGGAGGAGAAGGAGGAAGACTTGTTAGAGATGCCTTTTTGCTTCATAGAAGAAGTATGTGTCGTCTGCACCCCTTTCGTCTTGATCCTACTAGAAGGAGACGCGGAGATATCCACAAAGATGGAAGATAACTTATTGCTTCTAGATTTAAGTTGCGCCTTCGTAGCTGCTTGTGCCTTCTTGAAATCCTCCAGTGCCTTCGATCATGATCCTGCCATATTCCCTGCACAGAAAGGGGATAAATTAGCAAAAAGGAAAGACAACCAGAAGTAAGAAGCAAAGAGAAAAGGTTAACCTCGAATGCTACTCTTCACTCAACAAGAACGGAATGCTCCTTTCTTCAGCTGAAATTTTAAGTGCCTCCTCTACTCCTTCTCTAACTCCTTCGATCTTCTCTCCATAAACTTCTGCAAGAAAAACAAAGAAACAAAAAGGTCAGAACCTAGAACATAAAAGCATCGGTAGAAAGAGGCGCCCTATACCTACCAGAGGGTTTCCACAAGCTGGAAAAGCCAGGTGTCAACTCCACTGTCATAAAGACAAATGTTTGACCCCATTTTTTGGAGAAAGCCGCCCCTTTTCTTTCTTTTTTTCTTTGTAAGCTCCTTAGCTATCAGAGCACCTGTCCTAGGGTGAAAATAGTATATGTCTTCACTAGGGGAGACGAGTGAGAAGAAATAGGAGTAAAGGAGCTCATTAATCCCAAGGAAGTTATTGAGAACTCGAGTGGCTTTAAGCATCCTCCATGAAGGAGGGTTCAATTAAGAGGGGCATATTCTAAAGTCGTTAGACACCTTCATCATCAAGGTTGGCATCTACCCTTCATTCCAGCCTAAAAATACTCCTCGTACATCGCTATCTCATCTCCTCTATCTTCTTTCCCATCAGCCTTAGGCACAAGATCTATGGGGAGAGAGTACCTTTTTCTCAAATCTGCAAGGTGTTGGAGTTAAAAGGAGGAGTTGGGTCTGACCTTGAGGATGGTTAGGGCAAAGCAAGAACGCAGGGGCACTGGACTCCCACGGTGAACCTCTCGAACTTCTTTTAACTCATCAGAGACCAAAGAAGAGCTCACCTTGAGGAGGCGTGTTTGTTGAACCCTAGTGCCCACCAACGATGATACTCCTGGGGAAAACTCTTATGATGAACTCGTCATTCGAACCTGAGATGGCCCCCACTTAGGATCATGGGATCAAAAAAAGAAAACCTAAAAGACTAATGAAACCCTAGATCCTAATGACGTCCGTTGGGTTCTAGCTTAAAGGGACCAAGAAAAAGAACAGACAGGAGAATTCATACTTTGATCAATTGATGGAGGAAAAGGAAAAGCAAAGGCGATAAGCCAATTATCACAGGGAAGGAAGATAGAAAAGAAAGAGGCAATAATGGAAATGAAAAAGAAGAGAAAAGATGAAAAAGGAAGAAGATTAAATATCAAATGGACAGAATAAGAAAAGCAAGTCCACGCCTAATAATCACGGTGTGGATCTCGGAGAAATCCTCCACTTTTTCTCGAAAATCTTCAAGAAAATCTAAACGAACTGCCAAGATTTTCAACTCGGTTGGCAACAACTATCGAGATTCTCTGCGTCAAATCGCAACTCGAAATTCAAACTTCTGGAAGCCAGAAGCCAAACGGCAGAAGGCGAGAGCAGTGCATGGCCCCATCAATGATTCAGAACGACAAGTCAAAAGTAGAAAGTCAAGGCGATGCCTTCACATGCTCGAGATGGGAGGAAAAATTCTACTGCTCCTTGCTAAAAAAAGAGGGAAACACGTTATTCCACAGCTTTGGATCGAACCAGGACAATAAGGGGCAAATTGTTGGGAGTAATTTGAACCATGGGAATTCCCCTTATATGGATGCAGTACGACAATTTAAGTCTAAGCCAGGGGAACGTCCAGGAGTAAGAAGCAGGACGCCGGTAGTATGCCCACAAGCAAGAAGCAAGAAGACTTCCTACCCGGTAGAGGATTCCTAAAAGAATAAGGAGATAATAACGACTATTTTCATATAAACATGGATTCTCCTGATATTTAGGGGATAAGGACTAGTTTCTAGCTATAAATAAAAGACCCAAGGGTTCATGTACATTCATTTGAAAAATCCTAGAAGGAGAGAGAATTATTTGTTGTTTACGACAATCTAAGGCTTCTTGATCCTTCGCCGTTGTAACTCCTTACAAACCTTAATCAATAAGACTTTCTCCATTTCTTTCATACTTGTCTTCAATTACTTTCTGCTTTCGTAGTGCTCCACAAAGAACAACCCCAAAAACATCCATAACAATCACAAAACCAACTCTTACAATCTAAGCTAAGCATCCATAAACCATTCTATTGCCAAGCCCCTTTTACATTTAATTTAAGCTTAAGCGTGAGTTCTTTACCTATGGGCAATGTATCTCATCTAATTGGTTTGGTGCTTTTGAAAGGGTTTTTGTATGAATAAGTGTTTGAAATAATTGTTTCACTCGACTTTTAGGTGGTTTCTCTCAATAAGTAGTGGAAGACAATAGGGAAAAACAAGGTGGTAGCCGAAAAATTTATGCTTACACAGCTAATACTTCCTCTAATTGTTCCCATCCAATATTTCCTAAAAATCTATACACAACCTTGAAGTGCTTCCATTAACCAATTATTCCTTACACATTCTTTATTTTCTTTTTCTTTCTTTGACAATTAAAGATTCTTAGAAATATTTTCTTTATAAGCTTCTAACTTTCTTCTTGAATACAAGAGCAACATAATCTAATCACTTTTGAATCACTCTTTCTTTTCTTTTTAGGTGTGGGCTCTATAGGATATTCATTTAATTTCTAAGGCTATAGCATAAGTCCTTTTCTAATCTCTTTTGTCTTTCTTTTCACTTCTTTCTTTTATGTTCACATGATTTTTATTGGTTTCTCTCAACAAGTATTGCAAGACAATAGGCAAAAGCAAGGTGGTAGCCAAACAATTTATGCATACAAAGCTTTTTCTTTCTCTAATTGTTCCAACCCAATGCTTCCTAAAAATCTAGACACAACCTTAAGGTGTTTCCCTTCCTAGTACTAGAAACCATAAAATTTTATTCTTTGAACACACTCTTTTCTTTTCTTTTCCCTTAGACAACTAGAGATTCCTTAGACATATTTTCTTTATAAGCTTCTAACCTTCGTTTTAGACTTTAGATCCACACAATTGTAATCACTTTTGGTTCATTCTTTCTTTCCTTTTTAAGTTTTGGACTCTCTAGGATTTTTCTTTAAATGCTAAGGCTTGAGCTTAATTCCTTTTCTAATCACTAGTGTCTTATTTCTCACTTCTTTTTCTTTCTCTTTTTCGATTTTTTCTTTTCTCCCTTTTATTCACATTCAAACTAGGATCATATACACATTTGGAACATCTACTTGCCAAAGTCTAATACTTATCCATTCCCAAGACACAAATGAATTCAAAACCACTTAGAATTTCCCCCTCCTAAGAATTTAGTTAACCTTAAAATGAGGCTAACTCTAAGGAAATATCCTCTTTGTCGTTCAACTTCAATTCACTTGGAATTTTGCTCGTGTGTGCACTTTTCATAAGGGGCTTCACATTCAAATTTCTTAGGGGGTTTTGAAGAAAAGGTTTAAGGGTTTTCAAGAGTGTGGCCCCTACTCTAAAAGTGATAGTAGCTACTTGAGCTAAAGAAGAGTGGTAAAATGGGTTTAAACATAGCTCAAGCGTTAATGTTTTACCTTGGTCAAGTATAACAAAACCCATAAGCTAGATTCTAAAATTCACTTAAGTTCTTCTTAGATGAGAATTGGCACAAGAGATAGTTCTCTTCAACATTCACAAAGACCGTTGAGCGGTTAATTTCGGTCAAGGGTTTTCCAAAAACTCAAAGTGGTCTATGCAACATTGTACTTCTAATAAGGGCATTGAACATTAGGAAAATTTAACTATCCACAAGGCATTCTCTTCATTGCTCCCTACGCAAATGCAATCCTATATGAACCTAACACCCTAATTTTATGAAAATGAATACAAACTACATGAAATGCCTTGAATAAAAATTGAAAATCTTTCTTTTTTTGCATTTTTCACAAAACTTAGCTATTCACGGTGCATATTCACAATGCATGACTCGAGGATGATTAAAAGAAAACATCAAAACTAAAAATAAGCATTAGTACTAAGCTCCTCCTTCGGACTTAAACTTCACCGTCCCGGTGAATCCTAAGCCGTGAGATTAACCTTTTAAAAACAAGTGTAAAACCGAAATTATGAATGAAAACATGAGATGGTCTGAACAATGGGTTGTAGGGATACCTTTTTATACTCATATATATGAGCGGCGGGTCGACGAAACGGTTGGTTTGGTGTTGGTTGTTGACCTCCTTGACCATGATATTGACGTGCCAACCATGTCCTTTTGTGCCTTCTCCGTTATGGTTCTTGATATGAAGCTCTTGGCGGGTCAATATCCATCATTTGCTTGGTTAGTTCACGGATTAACAATGGTGGATGAGCAATCACGTATCTCGGTCTCTCTTGTACATCTTTATCACTTTCGCTTGAAGTAGCATAGGGATTATATCTCCAAAGTTTGGTTAAGAAGTTTTCTTGCTTTCTGAGTGATTTTTCATGCTTGTATACTTTCCTCTCGAGGTACATTTAATACTCTTTCCTGCTAATAATCTATTGTTTGCTCTTCTTGTTGGTAGTTGAAAGAAAAAAGATCCTCTTCTTTTTGTAGTGGTTTCTCTTGTGGATGTGCCTTGTACATTTTTGGCTCACTAGAGAAGGTGTGGCGACTCACTTGTAGATGGAGAGGGATTTGGAATGAGATTTTTTATCCTTGGTGGTGGTGGTTTTCTTTTGCATTTGTAGATAGCAAGACTTCCGCTTTCTTTCTTCATTTATGAACAAGTAGATCATTTGGGTGTAGATTGTACCATGACACCTATAGAGGAATCCCTCTTTCACCAAGTGTCTCATATCCACTTTTTCATATCCTTCCAATCTCTTGAACTCTCCAAGATTTACACCCGCCTGAATAAATAGTGGTGTGAGAAATCTGCCAAGCCTAATCGATGGCTTCTTGGTGGATTTCAACTCCTCGTTGTATTCTAACATTTGGGTGATGAAGACAAACCTCTTGTTCACATCATTCCCAAAGTAGTCATCCACTATCATTCATCTTGGTGCTCTCATAACGGCCTTTACTCCTTGGAAGGGTAACTCGAGTGTCAAATCACTTACGAATTTCTTTTTAATGTGAGCTAGGAAGGTGTTCCCAAGAAGATCCAAAAGGTATCGGATTGTAGGATTATGTACCTTTACAAGCTTAGCTGATTTTGCTTCAAATGGTCCAAAGGCAATGTTCTCCCAAAGCATTATCACTTCTATTCCTTCTCCATATCCAAATCCTTGCTTTGTTTGGTTGAAGCCATATATGTCGCATATTTCTTTAAAAGAGATCATATAGAGCTCGTTCTTGACTTAGAACGTGAGGTATCCAGGTGCTTTCATCTTCATTTCTTCCTTGTATGAAACCCACCATGGAGACAAATTGAAGAGTTGGATAGGGGTAAGTGGGAAGGTTCATCGAAAATATCTTCCCCATGTCCATTTTCCTAATCAAGTATTGCACTTGGTTGAGGATTTCCATTTCTATCAATACTGCCTCATCGACCCAACTAGTATTAGTGACCCTTGCGTTCTTTTGATGATGCAAATACAAACTTTTCTCTTTGTCGTACCAACTCGAGTAAGTTATATTTCTTGGTTCATTGAATGCCATTTTGGTACCTTTAATCAAAATTCGTAAAGAATGTAAGTCTCAAAATCTTTTAAAGAACGAAAGAGATTATTAAAAAGTATTTAGCTTTAAATCGAATTTAACATTCAAGCTCAAGACAATCTAATTTTTGGTTTTTTAAAATGCCCTTAACCAAATTATTCAAGTTAAATACTATGTAAATTGAATGCAAGTGAACCGAAAAATTTTCTTCAAATTTCTCTAAAATTTTCGGCCATATCAAGAAAATCAAGACTTAAAATTTTCAAATGCTTACTAGCAATAAAATTAAGATTCATGCTATGAATGAGATGCTTATTAAATTGTCAAGAGAAAATTAACATGGGACATTTCAAGTATTATTTCGAAGTTTAGAAAATTGTGCACTTAATATAATTTGTCCAAATTTATAGATGATAAACTAAACTCAAGGTATTTAGCAATTAGCAACAAGTGGATCAAGCATTAAACAGACATAACAATGCATGGCAAAAGAAAAAAAAAAGTTCAAGGGTCCTTCATTTTAACACATAAAAATCGACGTACCCATATGAAAGACAAGTGAGAAAAATTCACTAACTCCTTGTATTCTTTATTAATACTAAGCATATGCATCATAAAATACCCTTAGAAACCATCTAAATTAAATTTCCCCAAAATTTTCTCTAAAACACTATTCATTGCACTATTCATCATGAAGAAAAATTCCTAATTCAAGTTCATTTAGTTGTTTTAAAGAAGTTCCAATGCATGAAAACTTAACAACTATTCTCAAACTTCTAAGATAATCAAAAAATAACATCACAACTACTCCTTAGTAGCAGAATCGAAATTTCTACTTAACAGAGAAAGAGTTTTTTAGATTTCATACTTTGATTTCTTGATGCAAGAGACAGTGCGGAGTGTAGAGAGCTTAAAAAAATTTCTTGAAGTAAGAGTTAGCTTTCAAAATTTATTCAAATCCTCGCTTAATATGCAAAGAAAAAACTTATGAAAATAATGAGCTCGATTTTAAGCTTAAAGAGAAAAGAGTGATAGCTTTCTTAATTCACTTGTGCAAAATGAAGTAGAAAATGCTCAAGTTTATGGTATTTCTTAAAAATTACAAAAACTTCCTTAAAGAATATTTCCTTAACTTATTGGCAAAAGTCATTTCAAAACACCCTTAAGTTCGAAATTAAAATTGGAGGGTGATAACACCATTATTTTACCACTTTTCCTATGGATTTTGATAGGTTTTCTTAGTGTTTTTACACAACTTTATGCAATTAGAGGTAGTTTTCTTGTATTTCTGATGTTTTAAGTCATTTCAGGTCAAACAATGTATTTTGGAGCTTTCTGGAGCTGATTGGATCAAAAGCCAGTTTTTGGACAGTTTCCAAGCATCAGAAGTATCATCCAAGACGAAGGCCTTACCCTCAATGGAATTTGATGAACTTTTGACAAGAGCTATAGAGTTAAATTTCTTTCATCTCCAAGTATTTCATCTTATTTGGAGTAGTGGACAAAGAGTTACACTATTTTAACTCAAGACTACTTTTGTTGTCTCGGAGATGAAGGCGTAGAAAGACCAAAAAGAAAAGGAAGAACAATTGGGTTTCAAACCATAAATTCTACAGACTCAAGTGGATATATTTCAAGTCTTTTAAAGCCCAATAACTCAACTCAAGACCATTGGGACGAAGCCCAAACATTATGAGGCATTAAGGTTTGACCTAGATTGTTATAATACTATATATATACTTGCTTTTAGCCTCTTTAATTCATATATTTGGCTTAGATTATGATTTAATAATTGTCTTAGGAGACAGGTATGAAACCCTTAGGGGTTGTGCCCTTTGTAGCCTCCAAAGATCCATCATCATCTTCAATACATCTTCAATTTTTCAATAAACTTGGTTTTATCTTCTCGTCTCTCCTTTGATTTGATATGAAAGTTTTCTGACATGATTGATTTCGTGTTTACAAGTTCTAAATCTATTAGTTTTCATATTAGACAATAGATTACAAGGAGTCAATGAGTTTACTTGAATAGGATTACTAGTCGATTAGGTTTTATCAATAGCATTATCACCTTTGCTCATTCGTTAATGTTATTCTCCTACGAAAGCTGATACGTGAATAGATCTATAGTGGTATATATTCCAAAAACTTGACTTGCCACTGGAACTAGTATTTGGTGAGCCTTTCTATGTAGGCAACAAAAGTGGATCGACTTAGAATCATGAACAATCAGTCTTGATCGTTCTAACGCGTGTTTATTATTCTAAGGCCATACGAAAGTCTAGGTCCTTAGATAATAAGCATACAATCATGTACCTCGAAAGTGGAGAGAATCTACCTTATTGGTTGTGTTCTAGATCGAATCATTATGCCCCTAGTCGTTTTTAACTCCTGCTTGTTTACTTTAACTATATGATGTTTGATGCATATCTTTTCATTGATCTATCCTTGTAAATTGGCATGGAGAGTAGGGTTTTGTTTTGCATAATTAAATCATAATAGAAAACCAAATAAAAAGCAAAAATACCCCCTGCATATTTCATACTTAGCTTAATCCAAAATCAATCCTAAGTGTGAAACTCTAGTCTCCGTGGATTCGATCCCTGAGTATTATTGCGGATGATGTACACTTTTAGATAGGTTTTAACTAGGGTAAAACTTGACCCCACATCAAATTTTTGGCGCCATTGTCAGGGGCTAGTAGTCTTTGCCTTAGGATTAGATCTAGGATTTATTCTACGATAATTTTTCTTTCTTTTTCTTGTTTGTAAAACTCGGTTTTTCTAAAACTAGGATTTCGGTTTTTCTACTAACATTAGGAACATGGATTTTTCATTATAGATTTCTTTAGGTTATTTAACATATAGATTTAGGTTAAAATAACTATAAATTTCGTGCTTTTTAGAATTTATCTTTTAGTTTAAGATAAGATTTTTCTTTTCCTTTTTAGATTAGGATTTTCCTTTTATTTGATACTACTAACTTTTTCTCTTTGAGTTTTCAGAGAAACCAAAGAGAAAAAAGGACAATATCCTCACCATGGCCACATTTTTGAGGAGTTCCAGCCCCATGATCATCATAAAAATTCATATTGAGGAGGAGCAGAGCTACATCCTAAGAGACATCAACCATGGAGAGACCCCGAAGAGCCTAGATTTCACATCCATGGAACCCTTGTTCCGCGGAAAAGGAATGAGCATTAGATCAATTATCGAATGTTCTCAAGACTCAACCATTGCTGGAAATCATCATAAAGTTCATCCAACATGAGCAGTACCTCAAGGAGATCACGAACCATCGAAATTCGAAGATTTCGGTTATTTCTACCACATGAAGCTCAATATTTAAATCACCAATCTACCTCTCGCCAGCCACGTCCTACCCTTCTCATGCCCATTATCACATGCGAATGGCGCCTTTCAAGTGCTAACTTGAAGTCTTGATGGCACAATTCATCAAACATAGAAAAGAAGTGGAGCAAAAGTTCAAAACGAAGCTTTACAACATGATATTCGACCTAAAAGAGAAGTTTAGAGAGCTTTAAGCTAAATTCCAGACCTTTTAATACCCTTGGAGACTCTCTAACTCGAGCATGAGAGGCTATCAAGGAAAGAGACCCAACCCATTCCTAAGAATATCAACAAACCGAAGAAACCGAAAAAACTTAGAATGTGGCATCAACAAGAAGAAGTTTTATGTACCAAGTGGAAAACGTCCACCGCTTGCAAGGACTGATCCTTAAGATATTTTGGACCTTGATTTCAAAGTCAATAGGATCCGAAATGATCTTCTTATGAAGAACATAGAGCTAAAAGGCAAAGACGGTGAATTTGCCACAAACCAATGAAATCAACACTCATATGGGGAGATTTCCAGCACTTCAAAACATGATCATGAAAGAGATAGACCATAAGTCTCATTTAATTCGAGCTTCAGGAGCTGAGCTTGATGGCTCATTCGTTTTCCTTGAAGAATATGAAGAAAAAACGTGTAGAGAAGGCCTTTTAAAACTCACACGCTTTGAAGATATACCACAAGACCAAGAAGGAAAAGAATTGGCCACGTGATTATAGGGTTGGCCAGACATGTTTTACTCCTAATTTGGTGTCTTACATACCTTGGATGAGGACACTAAGGATACAAGTTACAAAATCGAGCTAAAAAGCTCGTTTTGCTCTTAAACGCGATGAAATTTTAAGAACTGAAGAAGAAGTCTTGGAAGCAGTACAAGCTGCTAAAGAATGGACTAAGGAATTCAAAAATATCAACATGAAGTCACCCAAGACGAGCAGAACCTTCACACTTCAATCCAAGATGATATCAGGTTCTCATCTCTATTCCATTCAAATGAACCGGAGAAGAAAGTTCAGAAACCCATTGAGACCTAAGTTGATTCATTGGGAACACGAGGAAAGGAAGACACAAACCTCCTTCCTAAGCATCCTCATCACGTACAAATGCCCAGGGGTCGAGCTAAAGATTTTAAACAAGCATTTTATGGGAGGCAACCCATATTCTATCCCTTTAAGTTTTTGTTTTAATTTTATTTTTAGAATAAGATCCTATGATCAGTGTTGATTAATTTTGGTGTTATAAGTTTTAAATAGTTTTTTAAAACATTTTTATACTTTATTTTTTGTAGGAGCACATTTTGGAATCGAAGAAAATTGGAGCAAAACCAATTCAGACATGTTCGGACGTTTAGACAAACCAACTGCAGCACCAGTAACTCACGACCGGTCGCGTGCCATCTCTTGGCAAACACCACACTTAGGCTTCCCACCACCTAGTCACAGGTGATGTGCATAGGTTTTTATGCATTTTAAATATCATTTCTTTAATGTTTAAGATGCATTTAGGTTGTAAATAATGCATATAAGTCTTAGAATCCATAAGTTTGAGTCTAGAGTCTAGTCTAGGATCATTTTGCATTTGCATATCATCTTCTTTGCATTTGTAGGTACAATCTTTGGAGATCAATTTGAGATCTTGAGATGATGGATTCTAGAGGCAAAAAGGTCAAAGAATTAAGGAGATTTGAGGGCTAGAAGCAATGGAAGAAAATAGGATCAAAGGTGGCTAGCAAATGGAGAAGAAACAAGCCACAAACTGTCAAGGAGGTCTAGCATCGATCCAGAGGTCGATGTTGTCCAACCTTGGGTCGATGCTGGCCTCCCTTGACAGTATTGCTGCCCAACGTGGTCTAGCATCGACCCAGGGGTCGACGCCAACCTCCCTTGGGTCGATGCCAGGCAACATTGACAAGAAAACTAGCTTTCTTTCACTTATAAATACCCCTTTAACCTAGTTTTATGTATCCAAGACTTTTACAACTATTCTCCTTCTTCAAGATTAAGTTTTTATGCTTTCTCTCTTGATCTTTTAGATGAAAAGTCTGTCTTTTTAAGTTTGTATCTTGGATCAAACATCTATCTTTATCTATGAAATC
>OVAN01010966.1:0-15159 GCA_900406275.1 Anastatica hierochuntica
TATATATGCAAATTTTTAGTTAAAAGATGTAATAAATAAATCATATAATCGAAAACCCAAACCCAAGATATTCGCACACAAATAATTTGACAGATTTTATAAACCCTAATCGAAGATAATTTACGCAAAACATATTCATAAAATATAATAATATATTAAATTACTACAGCAATATATACAATATGATCAATTAGAAAGATTAAAAGTTGAATGATAGTAATTTAATTTATGTAATTATACAATAACGATATAGTAGTTTATAGTGATATATAAATCATATATGTAGAATGAAAGAAATGTTCATACTATTAAATTTTCGAGATAATTAGAAAAATAAGACACTTTGAACTTGGATATCTCCTAATAGGATTTTGTTAAAAATTTTTTATCCCATTAGGATTTTAATTAACGTAAATCTGATTATATCCTTAAATTAATCAAATTATGATTTAATTGGAAATTTATAATAATTATTAAGTAATTGATTTGTTATTGTAAAGTTTATGAAAAAAATAAAATGGGTAAAAAAAAAGAAATAGGTAAAATGTTACGTTGAAGACATTAAAAAAAAACACTTTTTCCCATCTAAGAGCATCTCTAATGTATGTCTCTATATTTTCCTCTAAAATAGAGGAACTCTATCATAGAGGTAAATTTGCTCCAATGTACGCCTCTATAATAGAGTTCCTCTATTTTTAGAGGAAAATATAGAGGAATGCTACTTTTGCCTCTATATTTGGAGACAAAAATAACATTACTCTATGTTTTACTCTAAAAATAAAGGAACTAAGGTGAGTTGGAGATGGTCTAACTCTCGCGGCGGCCGACGAGAAACCCTTCAATGGTGATCTCTTCTTCTTCTTCATGTGGTTTAAAGAAATTGGAAAGTCTCCTTACACAATCCTCAATTAAGAAATCGGAAAGTCTCCTTACACAATCCTCAATTCATCGACGTGTTCGCTTACTCTCCCTTCGATTTCAAGTTGAGTATATCTCATAAACAAAGTCGTTAGTAGTATTACCCTACTTCTAACCCCACTGTAACAACATACACTCTCAATCCACTTATGTATAGTTGACCCACACGTCAACGAAACCTCGCTCCGATGCTAGTATGGTCCTAAGCATCAGAGCGAGTTATGGTCGGACTCGAGTAGCGATCGGCTTGAGGATCAGAGGTTAGTTGTTGATGATGATGTGATTAACGAGTTGGGTTTAGATAAATTTGGGAGAAGTGAAGTGGGTATTGTAGAATATGTGAAAAGAAGAGTTAATACAGAGGGAAACAACGCTCAAGAGAAGTATCTGGAGAAAGATTGGTTGGATTCTAGTGGAGAAATGGATTGTGATGAAGGAACTAAGAGAAAAGACGAATCTTTACTTTTGGGTGAAGTAATTTGTAATATCCTTAACCCAAAAGGAATTGGGTTAATTCAAAATTTCTTTTTTCCTAAAACCAAACCAATTTCCTTTTTTCTCTTTTCCTAAACCTAAAAGGATTTACTCTAATTCTAAAACCTATATAAACCCCTCTTAAGCTCCATCAACTCTAAGTTTCTTTTTGAGCCTACATTCTAGAAAGAGAGAGAGAATTTTCGAGAGAGAGAGAGAGAGAGAAGAGAGAGAGAATTCGAGAAGAAGAAGAAGAAGAGAGAAGCAAAGATGATGAATCCAATTTGTGGAGAAGAGAGAGAGAGAGTGCAGCGGCGAGGAGAGAGAGAGAAGAGAGAGAAGCCGTGGAGAGAGAGAGAGAAGAGAGAGAGAAACCGTGGAGGAGGAGGAGAGAAGGAAGAAGAAGGAGGACGAAAACCTATCTCTGGAGGTTCCTTGCAGACTTTCTGAAGAAGTAGCCCTAGGAAGGAAGAATTTCCTAGAAGAAAACCCTAAACCGTAGTTAGATCAACCCAAACCTGAAACCCTGGAATATCTGAAAAAGGACATTCAGATGCTTCAGCAGATCCGTCATGGAGAGTTAGCTGAATGGAAGCGTGGAGAGGATCTGCTGAGTCTGATGCGGTTACTAGGAGAACGTGAAGCTCAGTTGGAGAAGTTGCTGCAATGGAAGGAGCCGGAGGTCCAACAACAGCCCAAACCCGCCGCCGAACCCGTGGCCCATGGAGACGAGGCGCGCGCAGCCAAGAAACCTAGGGTGTTCTATGCTAGAGATCTCCCTGTAGGACCGCAGCCTTTAGAGCATCCGTGGCAAAGGTGAGGATCTATTCTAATCTCGCTTTGTCTACTATCTAGGTTAGAACAGTAGTCTAGGGTTAAGCCGACCAGTGTCATGCTATATGTCGTGACACGGGCATGTGATTGTATTATGTATGTGCTATATAATATACGCCTAAGTGCGATTGCTTGTTGGGTCGCTAAGTCGAGCCTAGGTAGATGTGTGTGAAATATATTTGCGTGATCACTTAGAATTGTTCAGATGAAGATAAGGAATAATCCGACATTGTTTTAGAATTACGCAAGAGTTCTGAATTGTATGTTAAACTGGTGATTTGCTCTCTGGGGTAGAATGGGATGGGTAGCTGCATACGCATGGGGTGTGAGGCTGAGTATGAGGCGAGTGACTGTATGTGTATGGGTAGTGTGGGTATCCAGGTGTTTGCTATCTGTGGCATGAGCATGGAAAAGTGGAAAAAAGAGCAGAGCATGAGCATATGCATTGCATTCTGATTGTGATTGTGATTGAAATGAATGTTGATTGGTATGTGGCTAGCTGCTTGATCAGTACGCTAGGTACTTGCTTGTGGGTGCGGTTTAGGTTTAGACTCTGGTTTAATTCTAGGTTTTAGGCAAGTTAGTTTAGGGTAGGTTCTCCTGGGTGATCTAAATCACTCATCCCGTCCCCTTTCTTTTCTTTCTCTGTGTCTCTGCTCTGCAGGTTAGAAATGATGTCTAACTTTGGTGTTGGTGATTATTGCGATGGATTTGCTCGGTGGTTAACCCTGGACCGGAAGGTTCGGGTGTTACATAATTAGTGGAGAAGGAGATTGTACTATTTGAGTAAGAAGAGTCGTACCCTTCAACTTAAGGTTCTACTTGATGATAAGGTAACTAGTTCAATTTTATATGATTGTCAATGTTTGTATTTATGTCATGGTTCAGTCTACTCTTTGAGTGAGATGATAGGTTCCTTCTTTTGTGGTCGTTGATACTAGAGTAAATTCTTTTTGTTGTTGCGACTTTGCTGTTGCTGAGTAGTTTAGGGGCAGCTTGCAACTTATTGCTCATAGTATTCGCCACTAGCCATATGTTTACTTACTTCAGTTACAGAATCTTGATGAATAAAATGTTCTTTTAAACCTTCATTTTGTAGTACTTTGATATAACACAGGCTGAATTCTTGTTAGATGCTTATGGCTTGTAGAAGCAAAAGTCTACTTGGTGAGAGCATTGCTAATAGTCTATAGAAAGCCGCCTGAGTGATCTATCTTTGTGTGCTTTAATGATTGAATATAATTTAAGAACATTGTACATGTTCTGTTACAAAGGGTGCAATTAGAAGGCCTTTAGACTGGTTCTGACATTGCCTTTCATGGGTTATCGGATTATGATCAATCTTTGTGATCCTTCTCCGTGAAATGTTCTTCTTTGGTAAATAGAACTTTACTCAATCTTAATTCTTCTTCTGCCAAATCTTTTGAATAAATTGTTGTTGTCTTCAGAAGGTGGTGAATCATGCTGCTCGGTGGAACGAAGCGATATCAGTGGTCAAACGTGTGCCCATAATCCGTCCCACACTCCCTTCAGCAGTGGGTGTGAACCAGTGGTCCATGATGAGTTTAAGGTGAAAGATAAGTAAAGTGAAATTAAGTAGCATAATGCAAATATATGTATGTGAGATGAAAGATTGATGTGGTTTGGATTGTATCATATGATTGTGTTTACATTACCAGTCTAAAGAATGTTACAAAAAACATACAAAAGATGCTTGTGAGTTTTCACGGTGTGTGTGTGTGTATATATATAATTGTTACTTGTTTGGTAAACAAAAATTACAATGCGCAGTAATAATATAACTTTTTTTTGTCCTCGGTAATAATATAACTTTGATTATTCAGTAAGAAGATGTGATTTGTTTTCTTGTCACGTAATTGAAAAGTAGAGATTAAGATACGAGACAAAATCTCAAATTAATCGAGAAGGTTCACGTGAAGGAAGAAGAGTGCAATTATCTAAATCTGGATTTGATGTTAGAGTCTACTTTCACTTTATAGCTAAGCTATTTCGTGTCTACCATGTCACTGCGATGAAACAGAAATATAGAAATATGGAAACTTCTTTTTTCTAGTGATTTAGGTAGAATATATTTTTTAAACAGAGTAGAATAGTGATTAGTAGGTAAAAAAATATAATCTGCATAACGCGTTACATTTGGTAAAAGCCATAATAGGTATTAACTTATAAGGTAGACCAAAGAGTCATCAATAGAATATATATTCTAGGTCTTGATAAACCAACGACATATGGCTAGAATAAGGTCAAACGTATTCTACCGAATTTAGAATATATAAGAAACTTTTGTTTACGTTATATACCAATGGTAGATCATCTATGATATATAGTATATGATTTCTAAACTAAGTAAATGACCAAAATGAGTATTTTGTGTTGAGTTAGTATATTAAATAAAATATGATTTACCTACTTATTTTTTATGAAAAATACATAAGTAGTCTTATTTATGTTTCTAATAGCTTCCATATTTTTAAAATTTTTAAAAATTTAAATTACTATTTTTTTCATTACATAAGGGTAAGACATGTCAAAAATGGCCAAAATTTTCAAAAGTCCTATTTGGACAAATCCAAATTGAAAGTGTCACATTTTTCTAATTTCCCCTAAATTTTCACATTTGTACATATTCTTAGAAAGTGTTGTCATAGTCAATGTTACACCACTCGCTTGCATTAATTTTATATCGCATGCCGTGGAACCAGAATATAATATAGATTGGAAAAAATGCCAAAAAATCCTCAACTTTCAAATTTAGGCCAAAAAAATCTTAACTTTCAAGTGAACCATTTAAAACATCAATTTTTAGACGAAATCTAATTTAATCCCAAATTTTTGTTGACTGAACCATTTTAGAGCTATGAAAAGTAACTAGTATCATTAAGTTTTGGTTTTAATCTATGAAAAGTCAACAATTAATATTTTTATATTTACTAGTAAATATAAACTAGTCGAGCATTCTCACATAAAGGCTTGGATTGTTAACTATTTTTTAAGAAAAAAGCAAGGAAAAATGTCATGTTCGTCAATTATTTTACCATTTAAAAATTATTTAGTACCAAAATTAAGGATGTGAGACTCGTTTTTTTCTTTCCATTATCATTATATTGATAAACTATAGAAGAAATATATTCTTCTATAAATTTGTTGTGCAATGAGTTTTCCTCTTGATTTTTTTTGTCATATTTTCATTTCTTCTTATTTCTTTTTATTCATATTTTTATTCATTTCTCTAGTTTTTCCTAGTTACCGATTAAAACGAAAACTTAATGATATATTTAAAAAAATGAAGATGATACATTAAGACCAAATTTTGAAATGAGCTATTTATTTATGTGTGTTTTTACCGAGTAATTTGTTCCTTTTTCGGATAATATATATATATATATATATATGATGTTTAACTATTATTGCATCAAAGGAAAAATCTCTTTATAAATTTATTTAGAAACAAGAAAAATAATTTTTTTAAGAGATTAGAACAAAAAGCTCTGAGATCGTAAACTTCATCACCTGATATCGAGCTAGACAAGAAGCAAAACGTGCATTCTACGATCTCCCAAATCACGAATGTAGGAAAGTCTATTGAGAACCGTTTTGTCATATGGATGCAAATGAAGAATCTGCTAGGTTGGAACACTACCATGCCGTCTCTGGATTCATTCAAAGCATATGTGGTAGAGAGTGCTTTGAAACCCCAATCGGAGGAGCACTTGAAGTTGCTTATCCACATTTTTTTTTTACTATGAGGACGTTACCAATCACATGAAAATTTAAACTCAGGACTTAAGCTATATCATACAAGATGCTTTTTGAGAAGACACAAGTAAACAACATATGTGTGTGAGTTTCCATCATTGCAAGATAGATACACAATTAGTCGAAGAACTATTACCTCAAAAGGCATTTTGCACGCATGCGACCAACCTATCTTTCACCGCAAGCCAAGAGAAGAAATCATGTTTAGGGATATAATTTCGGAACCAAATCATTGGAGCACAAATGCTAAAAGGCAAGGCAGTTCGTACCAAGTATGCTTCGAAAAAAATTAAGCCTGAATGACCCTTCCTCTGCCGCCATAAGTATATTTCACTTCTCGTTGATATTGATGGCAATCTGTGTGGATAAATGGCATAAACAATCAACCACAGAATCTGACCTTGCTTGTTGTGACCTCCGATATTGGGTTGTTACCACTGCGACAACCGTCAAAAAGATACCATGTCCCGAGGACCACCAGCGCTAGATATATCTAACAATCGACGTATTAGCAACCATGATCCAAGAAAAAATACCCTTCTCCCATCACCATCTTGTGCTCCTAAGAATCTAAAACCAGAAATCAGAACTTTAAAAACTTTCTCCATAGCCAAGAACCAGAGTTATCACTAGCAGACCTAAAGGATCATTTACGTATTGATTGTTGTTGAACCCAATTCACCCATAATGAAGAGGAAAAAAGTGAGAAGGCATTAAATCAAACGCAAATCAAAAATGTATTGGCTTAAGATAGTGTTCTGGAACCCAACCATCCCTCATTGCGGAGCAAACACACACCTTCCGAAGCTACTTCGCGCTTTTTCAGTTTAGTTCAGTCTTCGACCATAGAAAAGCAGCACAAACTTGTCGATTTCGTTCAAAAAACGTTTTTAATAGCCGAAAAGCTACTCTCTCCAGAATTTGATTATACTAGCTATAACCAAGAAAAAAAACTAGCATCCTTCCAAAAAATGGTAGGAATCTTATAAAAGCCAGCATTCCCAGCCGCAAAGTTACACTCCAGAATTTCCACTTGATTTGTTTTGCGTCAAATCAGGCGCAAACCAAAAATGTATTGGCTTCAGATAGTGTTTTGAAACCACACCATCCCTCCTTCTGGAGCAAACACACACCTCCCGAAGCTACCTTCGCGCATTTTCAGTTTAGTTCAGTCCTTGACCATAGAAAAACAACACAAAACTTGTCAATTTTGTTAAAAACGTTTTGGTAATCGAAAAGCTACACTCCATAATTTGGTTATACTAGCTATAACCGGGAGCAAAAATAGATTCATTCCCAAAAATGGTAGGAATCTTACAAAAGCCAGCATTCCCCCCCCCCCAACCAAATTTTATCAATCAAAGGTGCATAATCATCAGAGGTCATTCGCTTAGTCATCAATGGGACAATTAAATAAGGAATTGACATATATTGATGTTGAATTTAGAATCAATCCGATAATATAACTAGCAGACCCGACGATAGGACCACTGAGAACAAAGAGACTTGGGAAGATTAATCTTTAGCTCTGATATGGTCGTAGATCAATCAAACACTTCAACAACTGCTTATCTGAACCTTAATGTACCATCTGTGAAGATCATGTTATCATCATCAAAGGTTATATGAGTGATCACGAGATCTTGACACTTCGGGTGGTAACAAATATCAACCATCATAGCCAATAATTTTAGGAACCCCGATAGTACATTCATTACAATAAAGAAGAGATATGGGAGTAAAGAACATTGTATAGTCCTCTAGAGCTATTTAGAAACCAGCAAGTTCACCATT
The DNA here is from genome assembly GCA_900406275.1 of Anastatica hierochuntica. Lineage (NCBI taxonomy): Eukaryota > Viridiplantae > Streptophyta > Magnoliopsida > Brassicales > Brassicaceae > Anastatica > Anastatica hierochuntica. Next base: position 7,798 of record OVAN01010966.1, read on the forward strand.
AACTTACACCCAAAAGGATGCCATAGAAATACACATCGTATGAAGTTTCCTGGAAAGCGCATAGCTCGCAGTGTGCTCATAACAAACTCTCATTAGACACTTCAAATGCCTTTTCAACATCTATGTTCATTGCTATGCGAGTCAAGGATTGGTAATTCTTAACCAACTCGATATCTAACAACAAATTCTCCAGTAGAAGTCATTCATGTATGAATGACGATTGGTTAGGCAAGATAGAGTCCGGTAAGATCAATCGCAACCTATTGGCTATTATTTTTGATATGACCTCATACATGATATTACAACATGAAATTGGTCGATATTCTCTCATTTCTAAAGCCTCTACAGTTTTCATAATCAGTACAACAATCGTTGAGTTGATACCTTTCGGGAGAAAACTTAAACCACCCTCCGTCTTCAGCTTTAACATCTTGCAGCTAAAAAAAATTCCCCAATTTGCATTACGAATCATACGAATGACGAAAAACACCGACCTTAGCAACTCAAATAGATATTTTGTGCGTCTTATCCCAATTTTTCGGAAAAAGAGTACGAGAAGTATAAGGAAAGAGATTTTGCTAAGTGGATACAATTCTATGCAAGTATTTAAAACAATTTCATGTTGAACATATATTAATAACTCAATAACATGTTAAATTATCACTTAAGGTGAACAATGGATATGGAGATGTTCCGTTTCCACTCTGGTTCCACGAACTCGTGCGTCTTATCCCAATTTGTCGGAAAAAGAGTACGAGAAGTATAAGGAAAGATATTTTGCTAAGTGGATACAATTCTATGCAAGTATTTAAAACAATTTCATGTTGAACATATTGTAATAACTCAATAACATGTTAAATTATCACTTCAGGTGAACAATGAATATGAAGATGTTTCGTTTCCACTATGGTTCCACGAACTCGTTCAGGGTCCTATTTCCAAGATAGTTACGGCATCAATGTATTTCACTCGTGGTTATACATTTCATACGTACCAACACGGATCCCGGAGGTCAACTGCAAATTACGGGGTTTACTTATGTGGAAAAACAGAATTCTACAGAGTTATAAATTAAATTTTAGAAGTTAGTTACCCAGGCCTTCTGAATCTTCGATGCGTATTATTCTGGTGCGACTGGTATGACCCAACAAGTGGCCGAGGTGTTCGAGTGGACAATTTGGGCGTTAAAGACGTAAATGCGAACAGAAGGTACAACAAATTCAAACCATTTCTATTCGTCTCGCAAGCGGAGCAAGTGACGTTCGTCCCATATCCACGAATAAGAGAAAGACGTGAGCAATGGCTTTCTACCATCCATGTAAGTCCAAGGGGTCGTATAATCGGATCTGAAGACGATATTGTGTTGCAAGAAGATAGACCACTAGAAGAGACGGTTACTCTGATTGAATCCACTGAGGATGTCATACATGTTGACCCATCCTCACGAGAGCTGGAGGATGTAAAGTCAAGCGACAATAATGACACTATGGTTGAATCAGACGGTGATAATGATGACGACGACGAAGAAGAATCTGACGATGGACAATTCCATTTATGTATCTGATGATAATGAGGATTAATCTGATGATTGAAGTTAATATATAAATATATCATGTATAGTTAATAATTATTACTGAACGAGTTTGTTTAAAAGTACAAATAATGAAACAATGGTTCCCCGAAATAAACCTTTATTGTAATGATTTGCAATTTACTAAAACCTTAAGAACAAAAATGATAATTTTTTTTTAAAATTAATTACACATTTTGCGAGTAACTTGCGAGTGATCCTCGCAATTTACTCGCAAATTTGCGAGTAATTTGCGAGTGACCCTTGCAATTTCCTTGCAAAATAACCCTTAACCCTAAACCCCAAAAGGATTATCACTAATCCAATTTATGCAATCTTATAATATTTCTTTAACATTTTAAAAAGATATTATAACAATTTAACCGTTTGCGTTGTTTAATTTTACGAAATAAACCAAACCTTTGTAACATTTATACCTTTGATGCATATTACACAATTTCATATATACAAAATTTGTTATTATAACGAAAAATATTGTAATAAAATTAAAACTTTTATTGTAATGATTTGCAACTTACTAAAAACATTAAGAACAAAAGTGGGAATTTTTTTTTTTTAATTAATTACACATTTTGCGAGTAACTTGCGAGTGACCCTCACAATTTACTCGCAAAATAACCCTAAACCCCAAAAGGATTATCACTGATCCAATTTATGAAATCTTATAACATTTCTTTAAAATTTTTAAAAGATATTATAACAATTCAACCGTTTGCATTGTTTAAGTTTACGAAATAAATTAAATCTTTGTAACAGTTATACCTTTGTAACAATTATACCTTTGATGCATATTATACAATTTCTTATATACCAAATTTGTTATTATAACGAAAAATATTATAATAAAATTAAAACATTTATTGTAATGATTTGCAACTTACTAAAAACCTTAAGACCAAAAGTAGGAAAATTTTTAATTATTTTTAATTAATTACACATTTTGCGAGTAACTTGCGAGTGATCCTCGCAATTTGCGAGTAACTTGCGAGTGACCCTCGCAATTTCCTCGCAAAATAACCCTAAACCTTAAACCCTAAACCCAAAAACGATTATAGCTAATCAAATTTATGCAATCTTATAACATTTATTTAACATCTTAAAAAGATATTATAACAATTTTACCGTTTGTGTTGTTTAAGTTTACGAAATAAACCAAACCTTTGTAACAATTATACCTTTGATGTGTATTATACAATTTCATATATACGAAATTTGTTATTATAACGAAAAATACTGTAATAAAATTAAAACATTTATTGTAACAATTTGCAACTTACTAAAAACCTTAAGAACAAAAATGAGAATTTTTTTAATTAACTACACATTTTGCGAGTAACTTGCGAGTGATCCTCGCAATTTACTTGCAAATTTGCGAGTAACTTGTGAGTGATCCTCGCAATTTCCTCGCAAAATAACCCTAAACCCTAAACCCCAAAAGGATTATCACTAATCCACTTTATGCAATCTTATAATATTTCTTTAACATTTTAAAAGATATTATAACAATTTAACGTTTGCGTTGTTTAAGTTTACGAAATAAACCAAACCTTTGTAACAGTTATACCTTTGATGTGTATTATACAATTTCATATATATGAAATTTTTTATTATAAGAAAAAATATTGTAATAAAATTAAAATCTTTATTTTAATAATATGTAATTTACTAAAAACCTAAAGAACAAAATTGGGAATTTTTTTTAATTAATTACACATTTTGCGAGTAAATTGCGAGTGATCCTCGCAATTTACTCGCAAATTTGCGCGCAACTTGCGAGTTACCCTCGAAATTTCCTTGCAAAATAACCCTAAACCCTAAACTCTAAACCCTAAATCCCAAAAGGATTATCACTAATCCAATTTATGCAATCTTATAACATTTCTTTAATATTTTAAAAAGATATTATAACAATTTAACCGTTTACATTGTTTAAATTTACAAAATAAATCAAACCTTTGTAACAATTATACCTTTGATGTCTAGGTTTAAGTTTACAAAATAAATTGACCATTTATATCTTTCTTATCTACTATAACTTTTTATACAATTTCGTATATACCAAAATCTTAAATATAAAAAAATATTGTAAGGTAATTAATATGTTAATTATAATGTTTTGCCAATTACCGAAAAATGTAAGAACAAATTACGGATATTTTTCTAAAATATTATTAAATAATTTGAGAGGAAGACTCGTAATTTCCTCGCAAATTTTGGGTGCCAAAACAAAATTTATTTGACGGATTTTCCAAAATTTACGAAGAAATTGCGAGTATCTGGGCATTTCTCTCGCAAATAATAAACGTTTCTTTCGCAAATTTTTGCGTTTTTCAAGAATTTTTGAGAATTGCGAGGGATACTCGCAATTACATCGCAAAATCTTGGAAAAACGTTATAATTTGCGAGGGAATTTTTATTGGTTTGCGAGAGAACAAAACATTTTATATACCCCTCTTTATTTCCTCTCATTTCACTCAAAACTCACTCTCTCACTACAAACTCTCTCTCTCTCTCTCTACACAACCTTCCTCTCCAACACTCACATTTTCCAACAAGGTTAGTATTTAAATTAATTAATTTATTTTTTATTAATTAGTTAATAGTTAGTATTTTAGTTAGGATATTAGTTAGGATATCTAATGAATTTAGTTAGGTAATTTAAATTGGAATTAGATACACATTTAAATATTTTAATTTTATATTATTAGTGACATTATAAATTGTTAAATTTATACAAATTTAAATAAATCAATTTCTAAAATTATAAAAATTATTAAAAATTATTTCAATTTTTTAATTAACTGCAAAATATATATTTCAAATAAAGATGGACCAGAACTCCTACCGGGCTTACCTACACCAGTCGCAGAGGTCTACGCCTGATTCGAGTTTGGGACCATCCCCGAACTCCGTACCATCTACCGGATTTCCGCCACCTCCTGAGTCTTTACAGCATGCCTCACCGGGTCCGTCGCAACCAGTAGGGCCTATTACGCTCGTTGATCTATTTCGAGGTTCGGGTCGGGCTTCTTTGTCGATGTTACACCCCGAACGACCTGACGGGACACTTTGGTAAGTCCAAACTATTTATTTATTTTAATTTGTTTCTAATATATATGTTTTTTACTAATGATTTAATATTTTCTTTGTTTTAGGTTCGACGAGGACGGCTTTATCGCTGCTTCCATTCAAAGATTTTCGAGCGGCACTACTCCGCGCCCTGCACTAGCTGGAACAAGACTCCGCGAGCCACTGTCGATGAGTGGTTTAGTTCATTTGCGGTATTTTTTTAATTTGATTTTCTTGCTTAAAATTAATTATTTTTTATCTACTAATTTTTATTTTTTTTCAGCAAACATACTATTGGGAATACTCGATCACCGAGATGGTCCGGGATGAGTTTGAGAAAAAACTCAAAGCGCGGCTCCCGAATCAAGTCGGCCGCTGGAAGTTGAAGTGGAAGCAAAACCCCGACGCTAAGCCCGGGTGGATGGACCCAGACGTTTGGGCCGGCCTAGTCGCGCATTGGACGGCGGAAACGCACAAAGCGAAGAGCTACCGCTGTATTACGGCCCAGAATAATCTCGAGACACTGCAGAATGATGCGACCCATCGGACCGGACATCACTCGTTCACGGCAAAAGCCCGAAAAATTGTAAGGCTATTTTTTAAAATTATTTATTACTATATAAATTATTAAATTTCTTACGATAGTTATAATTGCACAACTTTTAAAAGTAAGACCGATGCTATGAAGTCTGACACCGTCGGTTTCCTAGCAGTGCTACAACTAACGAAGCAGAGGACCGATGGTACTTTCGTGGAAGCGAAATCTGTGCGCCTCTACAACGTGGTCACCACACGGATTGATGCAGTCGAGATAAAGATGTCAATGGAGAATCCAGATAGCTCGGTAAAATCCACGGGTCTGTCGCAGTTCGAGAAGAACCGCATTTTCGCCGAGGTAAGTAGTCATATAATTTTTAATAAGAAAATAATACGAATTTTATTTAAATATTAAATATTTTTTATTTATTTTATTTTGTAACTCGCTCCTCGGTCGAAAAGCCGGTTCTTTGGCATTGGTTCGCTGCAGTCAGAGGCGTCCTCAGCCGCGTCTTGTGTTCAACGTCCTCTCTGCGCCAACTCGTTTGAGCTTGAGGCGAAGCTGCAGTAGACTCAGACCTTGTTAGGAGAGACGCAGTTTGAGTTAACCTTCATCAAACAGAAGACTAACTCTTATTATGCGCTTTTCGAGTTTACGGCGGAATGGAACCTTGTGTTCGCAACCTTCTATGCACAACAGCAGCAACCGTAGCAGGACGAGCAATGGGAACAGGAGCGCCAACGGCAACAACAACAACAGTAGCAGGACGAGCAATGGGAACAGGAGCGTCAACGGCAGCAGCAGCATCAGCAGCCGCAGCAGCAGTAGCCGCATGACCAAATTTAGATTTTAGGTTTTATTTTATTATGGTTTTGTAAACATTTAAAAATATTATAAATATTTTAAATGTTTTTCAATTTTCTTTTAAAAATATTTTAAATATAAAAAATATAATTATTTTCATATTTAATTTTTTTTAGAAAAACCATGATTTGCTAAATTTTCGAGGATCTCTCGCAAATTCCTAGCAAAATTTTGCTAGAAAATTGCGATAGACCAATCACAATTTTCTAGCAAAACTTTGCTAAGAATTTGCGACAGATCCTCGCAAATTCCCAACAAATTATGCTAGTGTTTTGTTATCGCAGCTCACTCGCAAAAGTTTACTCGCAGTATATTCGCAAATTTGTGAGAAATTAGCGAGTATATCTGATCCTCGAAAATTTACGAGTAATATGCGAGTAAACCGACTTTGCGAGTAAAATATAGCGAGGGGATGATTTTACTCGCAAATTCCTCGCAAATCATGATTTGCGAGGAACTTACGAGTAATATCTTTCTCGCAAATGAACTTTTTTTTGGGAGTTAATCACAAAAGAACCAAATATATTTGAAGACATGATAGTATACCATCTAGAATACAAGAAATTCTGGTTGCTCCTTTTTGATGCATTTTTCTATTCTCGATGTTTTAGTTTCATTGTATTTAATTTTTTTTGTCATACTAATTATATCCTCTTTTGCCCGAAATCGTGCATCCTTTATCTCGATCAAAACATTTTGCCCAAAATCGTGGAATCACATAATCGAGTGTTAACTGTACTAATTATCAACAAGTCATTTTGCCATTATTAGAATTTTAATGAATTATGAAGTATCAACAAGTTGTTAACAGCATCAACCACACCTAAGGATGTTAATAATGGTTTTTTAACGTGACCCAGTCATGGCCCAGCCATGGCCCATGAAAACCCTGGCTCTGCACAACCTTGGTCTTGTTTGAGTCCTGTAAATAAATAGCCAGCAGGGTTATATTATAACCAACTCAAGTCTGTTATTTTTCAAGTCTTAATATAAAATGAAAACAAAGAAGTTGTGTAAAACACAAGCACAATAAATAGATACTTGTTTAAACACAAACAAAGATGTTCTTTAAAACACAAGCAGAGAAGTTTTTATGCAATATTATATTTGTTTTAAGCACAAACAGAGTGTTTGGTCTTCCTCCTAGTGAGGAACCATGGACTTGGTTAAATATAACCAAGTTTGGGCCATTTATAATGATCCATGAGATCCAGGTAACATCAACTGTCGTTGGTTAAAGACACTTTGTTCGCTAAATCACAGGTTCAGAAATTCAAGAAATCACTTTTGGTGTATTGAA
>OVAN01010967.1:0-15159 GCA_900406275.1 Anastatica hierochuntica
GTTAATTCTCTAGAACTGAATCAATCTATCCCTTTTTGTTTCATCTCCATCAAAGTCTACACGTCAAAATCGCAGATCTAAGCTTGAATTTCAAATATAAAAAGTCTGTTTTCTTGTTCAGAGATCTTGGGTTGCATCATCGGCCCTCTGTGTCTCGGAGTTCTTCCGAGCCGAGATACACTGTTCGCTCCTAGCCGTGTGGGTCCTTCCCTGCCAGTGTACGACTAGCTGGGCCCACACGTCCTCGTCCATCCACTCTGGCTTGGAGTTCTCCGGATTAGCATTCCACTTCTTCTTCCATCGCCCGACCTGGTCCGGAAGGCGGTGTTTGAGTTTTGTCTCAAACTTCTCCTGAACCCGTTCGTCGTACATCTGGTCTAAATTGTACGTTTGTTGAGGAAACAAATTTAATTTTAAATATATAATAATTAAAAATTTAACTTAAGAAAAAAAATCAAAAACTTAAAACGAACGCCTCGAACCAGCCATCGATGACTGCTCGAGGAGTCTTCGAGATGCTCGTGTAGAGACCCGAATAGTGCCGCATGAAGATCTTCGTGATCTTCTGCGCAACCTTCCAGTCTTCGTCGAACCATAATGTCCCCCTCGGTCGCTCGGGGAGAATGAGGGTCAAAGATGACCGAGCGGGACTACGGAAAAGATCTTGCAGCATCATCCCCGACGGGCATGGTGTCGGGGCCGTTGCGACCAAAGCAAAAGGGGCTGCTCCGTGCTGCGACAAAAACGAGTCCAGAACGGCTTTGGAACTGGAAGCGCCCGGCGCAGACCTAGCGGACTGTTGTAGATAAGCCTCGTACAATCCGAGGGGTCCATCTACAGACTTACATAATTTTAAAAATTGAGTTTAATATTTATTGAAATTATTTATTATAATCTTTTAGTTTAATATTAATTTATAATATTTAATAATAAAATTTTAAGTTTAATATTAATTAAAATTATTTATTATTTGATTATGTGAGTTTAATATTAATTAAAGAGAACTATTACTAAATTTTTAGTTTAATCATAATTAGAATGATTTATTAATTAAATTTTCAGTATAATACTAATTCACATGAGTTATTTAAAAAAATTAAAGTTTGATATTAATTAAAATTTATAATTAATCAAATTTAAAATCTATCTAACATATTTTTAAATCAATTATTAAATTCTATCTAAACGACCTAATCATTTCTTATTTTCAAAACCTAAATATCCTAAAACTAACAAATACTAACTTATTTCTACTGTATAATTTAAACAACTTACATTGTTAAGTGTTCAAAGGTTAGATTGGAGAGAGAGAGAGGATTTTTAGAGAGAGAGAGAGAGTGTTTGTTTAGAGAGAGAGTGAGTTTGGATCGAATGAGGAAGGAGAAGGGGAAGGTGCCATATATATATAGGATTTTGCTTCCTCGCAAAATCCTCATTATTCCGTCGCGATATTTAGGGTTCGCGGTTTTTTCGTTTGGCGCCCAAAATTGCGAGAAATTTGCGAGGAATCCTCGCAAATTTGGAAAATTTTCGAGGAACCGTCCATAATTTATGAAGAACCACCTAAAATTTGCGAGGATTCCTCGCAAATTTACAAAAAAATTAAAATCATTTATAAATGGTTTAGGGTTTACAGTTTCATAGTTTTTGGAAGTGTGATAGTGTGAATAACTATTACGATAATCATTGAAGATTTTAAATTCAAATAATAAATAATTTCATCACATGTTTAAAGAAATTACAAAGGTTTGTATACATTAATTAGAAAGATAAAGTTGATAGGCACTTTATAAGGTAAACTCTCGTTTTCGTATAATTTTGCTAACGCATAAGTTTTTATTTTATGCATTTCTGCTTGTTATGTTACTTGTGAAAGGATATTTTAGCTAAAAGCGTGATTCTTATTAGTTTTTGTGATTTAGGGTTTAGGATTTAGGGTAAAGATTTGCGAGGAAATAGCGAGGAATCCTCGCAATTTTGCGAGGAATCCTTGCATTTTTCTCGCAAATATTGATTAAATTTTAAATTTAACTTTCTTCTTAGAGACTAGAAGAGAGTCCAAGTTACTTATATAAGCCTTATAAAAATTTGGTTTTTGAAATTCTTCTTTATATAAGTCATTTTCAAAGACCATGCATGTAGTCACATTAATTAATAGACATTTAATTTTAAAATTTTTACAAAAAACAAGGATTGACGACACTTAATATAACAAATTAAATCATAACAAAATTGATTAAAAGAGAAAATAAATTGTAAATTATTTTTCACAAACACGTCGAATTGTCATTTATTAAATATACAAACATAATATATAACATCAATCATCATCAAAGTCAAGTTGATCAGATACATAAATGGAATTTTTTTCATCGTCTGATTCTTCTTCTTCGTCATCATTATCCTCCTCTGATTCAAGCATAATGTCTTCGTTGCCGCTTGACTGTACATCCTCAAAATCACGCGATGCTGGGTCAACATATATGACATCCTCGGTGGATTCGATTAGAATAGCCGTCTCTTCTCATGTTCTATCCTCTTGTAACACGATGTCGTCTTCAGTTCCGATTATACGACCCCTTGGACTCACATGGATCATAGTAAGCCATTGGTTCCGTCGTTCTCTTATTCGTGGATATGGGACGAATGTCACTTGCTCTGCTTGCAAAGCGAGAACAAAGGATTCAGATTTTTTATACCGTTTGTTTGCATTTACATCTTTAACCCCTAAATTGTTCACTCGAACACCTCGGCCGACATTTGGGTCATACCAGTCACACCTGAACAACATAAATCGCAAATTCACCACTCCGAGGTAACTGACTTGTACAATCTGATTAATCATGCCGTAGAAGTTCGATTCCCCCCATACATAAATGTCGTAATTTGCAGATGACCTACGGGAACCGTGTTGATAGGTTTGAAATGTATACTCGTAGGTGAAGTACATCGATGCAGTGACTATCTGTGCAATTGGACCTTGTACGAGTTCGTGGAACCAAAGGGGGAAAGGAACATCGCTATATCCATTGTTGACCTGAAATGAGTGACATGTATGAATGTTGAACATGTTTACAAATCAATTTCATAAAAATTGAAACGTTGTATACACTTACATAGAATTGCAGCCATTTTGTGAAATCGCTTTCTTTGTATTTCTCGTACTTCTTTTCCGGTAAATTGGGATAAGTCTCCCTAATTTGTGAATCAAATAAGCTGCAATAAGGAATTTTTTTAGTATATTTAATTGACAAATTACTTTTTATTATCAAATGTAAATAATGACATGTGTACCTCTCGAGCGATTGCACGAACTCACATTTTCGTAAAAAGTAGGTATGTGCATTGTGATTATATGCAAAATCTTCTCACCATTCCTCCTTCAACTTCCTCGCAAGTCATCCAATTTGGCAGAAAATTTCAGGCACATCTGGAACATTGTATGTAGGCGCCACGCCGCCATCGTCGTATCGGCGAGGTTTGTTTGAACTGTTGGGATGAAGTAATACTTAGTAAAGTGAGAAGTTTCTTCAATTATGCTTCCAACGACGATCGAGCCCTCGATTCGAGTTAGGTTTTTTGCTTTTCCTTTCAAGTATTTCATATATCGCTCAAAGGGGTACATCCATCTGAAATGTATCGAACCGACTAGAGACGCTTCGTGCGGGAGGTGAATCGGGAGATGCTCCATAACATCGAAGAATGAAGGGAGAAATATATTTTCCATGTTGCAAAGCAGAACCGGAATATTACTCTGCATCTTCGCAATCCCATCCTCAGTCAATATCCACGCACATAAATCGCGAAAAAATAGTCCAATTCCTTTATATCGAACAATATTTAGAGTAGTTAATTAATTTATATTTTAATGCATATACATTAATTGAATAAAGAATTAAGCTAGATTTATTACCTGTTATTACTTCGTGCACATGTTGCGGAAGTAACTCGCGTAGAGCAAAAGGTATGAGCCGCTATATAAATACATGACAATCGTGGTTTTCCATGCCAGAAAATTTTTTTTCCTGCTCAACGCACCTTAAAAAATTGAGACATACCCATCTGGAAATTTTGTGGATGATTATGCCCAATCAAACAGTCCTCTCTTCGCTTTTGTTGTTAATTGGAAGGCAAGTATTGGTAATTTCCCATCTCTTATAGTATGCAACTCGTTCCTTGCATAAATATCAACCAAATCACGTCTAGACTTTACATTGTCTTTGTCTTACCCTACATATTGAGAAGCGTATGCACGATATTGTCAAAAAAGTTTTTCACAATGTGCATCACATCAAGATTGTGTTGAACCAATTGATCTTCCAGTATGAGAGCTCCCAGAAGATGCTCTTTTTTATGTTAATTGTGACTTTTCAAATATTCATCAGGCATGTTCGCTATGTTGTGCCAATTTCCACCACGTTTCACGGTCTTTTGAGCACCGAAATACTCAATTTGCTCCACCACAGCATCACCATTCATAAACACCGGGGGAGGAAGCTTCGCAACTTTGTTCTTCCTGAACAATTTCTTGTTCCTCCTGTAAGGATGAGACATCGGTAGAAATCAATGATGGCAATCAAACCAGCAAGGTTTACGTCCATGCTTAAGTTGAAATGCTTCAAAATGATGTGCATAGTAAGGACATGATAACCTTCCATGGGTTTTCCATCCAGATAGCATTTCGTATGCGGGAAAGTCGCGGATGGTCCACGTAAGTGTCGCACGCATCTTAAAGTTCCTCTGTTATGATTGGTCAAACGTACGAACACCTGCACTCCATAAGTGCTGCAACTCATGGATCAGAGGCTAGAGAAATACGTCTAAAGATTTCTTAGGATGCTTTAGACCGGGCACTAAAATGGTCAAGAACATAAACTCCCTCTACATGCACATCTCGGGTGGGAGATTGTACGGCGTCAAGATGATAGGCCATAAGGAGTAGTTTCTTCTGGACATTCCGAATGGACTGAACCCATCTATACACAAACCAATATACACATTTCTGCACTCGTTAGCGAAATCAGGGTATACCGTCTGAAAGTGTTTCCATGCTTTCAAGTATGACGGATGTGTAATATCTCCATCCTCAGATGTATGTTGTGCAAGTCATCTCATGGCAGCCGCTGTCTTTTATGGAAGATATAGACGCTTGAGCCTGTCGGTGATTGGCAAGTACCACATCTGCTGAAATGGTACGCATGTACGTCCAGTTGTAGGTTGATATCTCAATTTCCCACAAAAGCGATACTCCTGCAACTTTTCATCATCTTTCCAAAATATCATGTAGTTGTTGATGCATACATCAATCATTTGGGATGGTAATCCAAGACTGGAAACCAATTTCTGAATTACATAATAAGACTCAGCCGAATTATAATCCGTAGGCAAATACACTTTAATTAAATCAGCTCATGCATTCATGCAATTCTCAGGTAAGTTGTAATCACTTTTAATTGTCATCATCCTAGATGTCAGTGATAATTTAGACTGGCATGTCTACATCCATCATAGATAGGTTGATTAGCAGCGTCTAACATATCATAAAAAAATTTAGCATCTACGTTCGGTTCCTCATAATGTGAAACATCAGCAAATGTAACATTTTCATCAAATGCATATGATGTTTCCTGAAATGTATCTGTAACCGTATCATGAAACCTATTTTCTGTTTCATGCTGATGACGACTAGTTTCTCTATTTAGGTTCCCATGGCTAGAGCTACTACCTTCTTCAACATTACAACTTTCTCCATGAGAAACCCATAGATAGAAATTTGGGGTGAACCCTCTATTATATAAATATTTCTTCACGTTTTCAATTGAGATATACTTCTCTTTCCCACATTTTATACAAAGACAGAAGATTTTACCGTGCTCTTGCGCAAGGGAGTTGTTTGTCGCCTGATAGATGAATCCACGCAAGTCGTCCCGGTACTCTTTCGTATCTTCCCAAGTATCTGGATCTCTAAGCCTATACATCCACCCTCGTAAGGCGAAAATTTCAAGCTCTGAACCCGACATTTTTTTCTTTTTCGGTTTATCCTTAGTTTTTCCTTAGTTTTTTTTGTTTTGAGATGTTGTGAATGAATGGGAGAGGGTGGAGTTGTATTTATAGCCATCTTTTTGCAAGGACAAGAGTCCTCGCAAATAGTTTTTACTCATCTGGAAAACGTGTTTACCTAACTATGAGTTATGCTCGCAATTCCCTCGCAATTTTGCGAACCTCGACCAATTTGCGAGAGATTTGCGAGAAAAATGTTGTCTCTCACTGTTTCCTCGCAAAATCTTCTCAGATATTCGAGGAAAATTATTTCCTCGCAAAATCTTCCCAGATTTTCGAGGAAGATTATTTCCTCGCAAAATGGACGCTGATTTGCGAGGAAATTGCAAGTCGTATTTTTGGTCGCATATTTGCGACTAAGTTCGAGGAAATTTTTTTCCAAGCAGATTCCTCACAAATTGGTCGCAAATTTTCGGCGAAATATTTTCCTCACAATTTGCTCTTGCAAATATGTTGTTTTCTTGTAGTGAGCGAAAAGTTGGTTGCGAATTTAATAAAATGGCTTTCGGCGAAGAAAAAAAAAAAGAAAAGATTTAGTGCTATAAACAAATTAACAAAAAATAAAATAAAATATTATTTTTACAATTTTAGAGACCAAAAGTTATACACCTCAAAATTTAGAACACGAATAAAGATTATAGTAGATAAAGGTAGGTCATGACTGTGGACGAAGCTATGCAAATGTTGGAGGTGGATTTCACCTCCTTTAAATCCATCTTGGATTTAACCATGAGGGCCTCGTGGACCTCTGAGCCTACTAAGCAAAAAGAGAAACCTCAAAAAATAATTACTTAAGCATGAAGAATATAAACCCACCAAAAGGAAACTCAACCCGATAATTTGTGGAAGAGGAGGCCCATATTGCCAGTCCAAGGAAGAAGAGCCAAAAGATCATTAAAAGGTAAGCTTGGAGCTAGGAGGGGATATAAATGGGAATCAATGCACATTTATTCCATGGATTGCTGAAGAGTATTAAGTCGTTGTTACGACTCAGAGTTAATACTATAAAAGAAGGAGATGAAGGAAGAAAATGGGGTCGGCTAAGAAAATTTTAATTCTCTATCCGGATTAAAAAGCTAAACTAAACAGCAAGAACACGAATAATCTCTTGTAGCATAGAAGGGGGCCGAACCACAAGGAGAAAAGATTAACACGCTAAGCTCTATAGAAACTTTAGCTAAGCTAAACCAAATAGATAGGATAGTTGTTGACTCGATCTATAGACTAAGGATAATATAAGAAAGGAAAACTAGATGAAAACAAGAAACAAGAACATTAAAGAAATAAACAAGACAAAAGTTTGCAAATGAGATATGGAAGCAATGTGGATCATAGGCTATATAATTGAAATAGGAACTCTAAGTGCTAATCAATGATGCTCAATCATGCAATAAGAACCATTCGAATGGCGAGAACCAATCATAGTCAATTAACTCATTCCCATGAGACTAATCTATTAACTAATCACTTATTCATACAAATCTCCCGATGATAATTAAGCAATCAATAATCATTAAGCATGAGTTCAATAAGCCAACAAATCATCTCAATCAACTATTCCCATATGTTGAGAATGAAAAACTTGTTTAAATTTCTCTTAGGATTTTCAGTGAACACCTTCCGAGCATGAAATTCCTAAAGTCTATATTTACCTTTCTCACGCCTAGCACTAAGCAACCTCTAAACATGTTAATCTATAAAGATCAAGCATCAAACATCATTCACCAACACTCGATCATCCTTAAATTTATTAACCCACAATCCACATCTATGAACTACTCACACATAGGTAAGAGACTCATAAAAATGATAGAATCAGTAACAATCATAATTAAGAAAGAGAAGAGATACGAAAAATCCAAACATTCATAAAGGATTACAAAGATTCAATACAAAGTTTTTGATCTTAGCTAAAAGAGGCTAAGAAATCAAACTTAGGTTAAAAACATATTTAGAAGTGTATTTATAGGCTAAGGGTTTGAACCGGGTCGATCCGGGACAAACCGGGTCGGATCTTGGACATTTAGGAAAATTTCAGATGACCAGCGGACTGTGCAGGAGGTGCAGGTCGATGGTGCAGTCCGCCAAATCTTCGTGCTCTGCACGGTGGGTAGCACAATGCGGTGGCACGGTCCGCTAGAGTGGTACATGTTTTAGCTTCCAGAATTACACCGGACTGTGCCAAGAGGCGCAGTCCGTTGGGCTGCTCCGTTTTTCCCTGACTCGACCGGCGGGCGGCATGGTCCGGTGGTACGGTCCGCCGGGTTTCTGAAAGCATACACATCTTTGGTATTTCCCCATAATTTTTGAACTATAGCTCGGAATGACCTGAAGCCAGCGCCAAGTCGAAGCTAACTCAATTTCCTATCATTTCCAAAAATGAGCTTGATTCAAGTAGGGGAAGGTATCCATCTGATATGATCTTTAGGTTGTTAGGGTTAACTTTACACTTTCATTGATTCCAATGGCATCCTATCCAAGTCTCAAATGCATTCTTTAGCTCTATATTCCATTAGCACCTAGAAGAGACACCAAAAACACACAAAATGCAATGTGAAAGGCATAATCCTATACTAAAGACACACAAAATGCAATGCAAAGGGCATAATCTTATACTAAGATGCTAAAAACACTAATGAATAACAAATAATGCAAATATGACAAGATTATTTACTAATATTTATGACAATAGTTCAAGGCATGATAAAATATGTTGTTAAATACATGTAAAATAATGCATATATCAATATTTCCTGGAAAAAAAGACTCTCGCTTGCAATTTTCTTTCATTTCATTGTTATTCAATCTTCTACCATTTTCTCTCATTTAAGACATTGTGAAAACACGAACTTGATTTAATAAGCGGGAAACCATGATTCTTCCGTTCCTTGTTTGTCATTTAATAGAAAGCTCTAACCCTATTTTGAGATTTGTTTGTCTTTTGTTTTCTCTTCGCAAAGTATCTCTGTCAACAATTTTGAAACAAATATTTGAATTTTAAATAGACTATTATGAAAGTAACTTTTAAAAACTTTGGAGGTCGAATCTGAATATGGCCACTATAATTTACACTAATATAAATAGAGACTTGGATTGATTGGTAAACCAGACTAGTGAAATCTGGTGAATACATATGGAACTATCGAAGAAAAATCTTGACGAAATCGGTCAAAGACGTCCACAAAATATTAGATTCCGTGGCTTATTTTCAATAAAAAAAATTATGGAGAGAGGTCAACGCTTTTCTCCAATTTGTTAAACAATGTACAAGCTTTACGTCACAAAAGTCAACACCATTCTTGTTGCCTATTGGTCATTACCTGGCCTATACAATGTTCTACTGATTCTCTAAGATATCTTTCTGTTGCATCAACTATTAATTAAGCCAGTCGTAAACTCTTTTCTTTATCATTTTTACATTAGTTTCATGTCCGTTTTATACGCACATAATTCTTTTTTTATTTATACGTAAGTTGTTATTGAAACTTGTGAAAACAATGCGCCATATAGATTGTTCAAACAAGAGATTTTTTTTTTAGTTTCTATGTTTTATTTACGTCAATTTACAGGAGACGCGATTTGCCAAAAAAAAAATTACAGGAGAAGCCTAGTCAACCTTCAACCCTTTTGTGCAACTGTAAGTTTTTCTGATCTTTTCAAAATAAGAGATTGTATACCTCAATATCTTTGAGAGACTTAAACCATAGTAAAAGTGATTGACGATATAAATAGCACCCATAATGAGATATATATTACCTTATCGACATTATTGCACTTTTAGTGTACTATGGGAAGAAACTCATTATACCGTAGGTGAGAACGAGTTTGTAACGTCCGACCACACAAGATTCTTGGATTAGTCAAATCTGGTATAATGCAAATCGTTTTTCTCAAAAAACACCAACTTCAATTCGAATCGACAATTTTTGGTGGAACATACTTGACAAAAACAAAAGAAAATTACAAAATGGAAAGGAGGGGTTAACGACTTTTCAAAACAAGTCGTCGCTCAGCAAAGACCAAATCAAAACTCAGTTTAACCGAATACTAACTCAGCCCCAAAAGTCTAAACCTAGACAAGCAAAAAAACATGGCACTTTGAACACCCAAAACAAGCAAAAACTCCTAGACGGCTTAAATGACTACTAGCACCCTCCGAAGAGGTTTTCTTGTGTGCTTAAGTGACAACCAACACTGTTTGAAGACGCTTATCGATCTGACATAGAGCTACGGGCCAACTGATCTTCTAGCCGCACCATCACACGCAAGACTCCGAGTAACAAACTCTTGTCGTACCCTTAACCAAGTCTAAAATGTCCTTGATTCCTCCCAAACTCTTGTCGTATCCTCCAAAGTCAGAGAACCGAGTCATGAACTCATGTGGTATCCTCCGCAGTCGGGTCCAAATAATCATAGACCATATTTATAAATACATATATTCATTATTCAATCAATATATGGACTAAGATCTTAGCTAAAAAACAATCAATCAAAGGGTTGAATAATTTAATAGTCCAAATTCTAGTTTTATGTATTTAATCAAACAAGACCTAGTCCTTTAATTTAGGAAACAGTAAAAGAGGAAGCTTTGGATGATCCTCACCTTACAACGAAAATGACAGTATTTGGTGTCCGTAAACTTGAACAAATTTTGGAATAAAAACTTGTCAAAAAAACTTTCTGAAAACTATAAGAACTCACAGAAAAAATTATAAGAGCTCACAGAAAAAGTTATGGCAACTCGCCGAAGAAACTATAGAGTTTAGCAATGTGGGACAAAAAGAAAAAGAAAATATGAGTTTTATTAGAAAACCTATAACGAATGGGTTAACTGTTGGAATTCGTAACGATTTATAAACGATTTAATTACCAAGAACCGTGCAAATAATTAACTTTGAGTCTAATCTACGGGGTATCAAATACACCAAGAAAATATGATAGAAATGCATTTAGATTTGGATCGAGGTTCTGAGCACTCCAAATGTCGTGGCTCTACCGGTATCTACACGCACACAAACTAGATCGAATCGGGGTGCTAGCATCGTTTGAGATCAGAGTTCAAAATTAGACAAACTAGTTATCTTTGTATAATTTTTAGGGTTTATCGTTGTGTTTAACACACCTCTCGCATCAACCAATAATAATATCTATATATATATGTGATCTGATGCAACCAACGTCAAAACGACATCCATGTAAAGGGGCTGCAAAGCCCAACTTTGATTTGTTTTCTTTTTATTTTTTTAGTTTCAACACACGTAGACACTATAATATTAGCAGAGTTAGGATCATAAGGAGAGTTTGTTGGTAGAGTTTGGATCGTTAGGAGAGTTTGCTGGGAAAGTGATTGAAGTACCCTTTGATCCTGACAAGCCTCAGAGTAAAGATTATGTGAGGGTCAAGATCTGGTTGGATACAACCAAACCCTTGCGTAGATCTAAAGATATTCTCCTGCCTAAAGGAGGAACTACCACCATTTATTTTGACTATGAACGCATCCAAAAAAGATGTTATTCATGTCAGATGCTCACACACGACCAAAAGAGATGTCCCTTGCCGGAGCTAAAGAAAGCAGTTCTTGGTAAGAAAGTTCAGAACCAGAATAGGGACGACAATGCCAGAAAGGAACCTGTCTTGAAACAAACTGACCCTTTGTTTGGTGTTCTCTCTGAATCTCAAGTTGGTATCAATCCACTAACAGGGAGACCTAAGATTGCAGAAGAAGTGTTGATTGAGATGAGGCGCTATTTGCTCACTGCTAATGAGGAAGATCGCAAACTGAAGGAAGATAAGGTGAGATGCTCAGTAGCAGAAGTGGAGAAGGATCCTATAGCTAAGAAAACCATCCTCAGTCTTGAACCTCTCCCAATGATATCATCTGATATCAACAAAGGGAAAGGATTGGTGTATTAGTACAATGAAGAAAATCAACTTCTGGCGATTGGTTCGCAGGTCACTACCATAACCAAATTCATGGCTTCTGCTATTCAAGCAGGTAGAATGGGGAAAGGTTGTTGATCAAATGGTCACTGAAAGTACCTTTGAAAACTTTGGTGAAGATGGCCGTGAGATGCATTTTAGTCCAACGGTTTTTAAGGCTAGCTTGAATTTGGTTGGCCCTTCCGGGAACAAATGCGGAAGAGCTAGTCAGAGAAGAAGACCTCCAAAACATTGGAGAAATCCAAGAGCAGTTTCCTCAAAGAATGGCTCCAATCCTCCTAAGAAAAAGCTCACACCAGAAGGATGCTAAGATAAGAAGAGGAAGGCCATAGTGAAATTTGAAGGGGCAATGAAGAAATGTAAAGAAAAGAATGATGAGATGGTCCCAAATGAGGGACTGCCTAATTCCAATGAGCATTCTAAGCTGGAATTGCCAAGGATTGGGCCAGACACAAGACTTGGTAATTCTTAGACTCAGGGAGATGAGGCGACAATTCTTCCCTGAACTCTTATTTATCATGGA
Organism: Anastatica hierochuntica; assembly: GCA_900406275.1. Lineage (NCBI taxonomy): Eukaryota > Viridiplantae > Streptophyta > Magnoliopsida > Brassicales > Brassicaceae > Anastatica > Anastatica hierochuntica. The sequence continues at coordinate 12,524 of OVAN01010967.1, forward strand.
AACAAAGCAAAAGAGAGATGTTCTAGTTGATGTTCAAGAATGGTTAGGCTATGATAAAGTATTTACAGTGAATCCAATAGGGATTGCTGGTAGTTTAACCCTTTTTGGAAAAAAGGTGTAGAAGTAGACATTTTATATTATGATCTAAAATTAATCGATCTTACTGTAATGTTTGGAGGGCAAAAGTTTTTGTCTCTTGTGTATATGGTAACCCTTATCGGAGTAAAAGAGATTTGGTTTGGGAAAGACTTTGTAGGATTGGTATTCATAGAAGGTCTAGTTGGTGTATGATAGGGGATTTCAATGAAATCCTTCACAATGGTGAACAAAATTGGTGGTCCAAGAAGAAGTGAAAACTCTTTCATCCCCTTTTCTAACATGCTCAATACTTGTGACATGACTGAGCTTCCGAGCCATTGAAATAGGATTTCTTGGTGTGGAAGGAGAATGACAGTTTGGGTTCAAAGCAGGCTTGATAGAAGATTTGGTAACAAAGATTGGTTCAGGTTGTTCCCATCAGCAAACAAAGCCTTTTTAGATTTCAGGGGATCTGAACACAGGCCTATCTTGCTCAAGCTTTCTGCTGCTCAAGACTCCTATAATGGTCTCTTTTCCTTTGATAAAAGATTCCTAAATAAGCCACTAATCAGAGAAACAATTCAGCTGGAATGGAACAGGAACCGCAGGGAATCAATAATGTCTGTGTCTGAAAGACTAAGATCATGCAGAAGGGGTCTGAGCAAGTGGAAAAAGAACAACACACGGAACTCTAAAACGCGCATCCATAAGATAGAAAGAGACTTGGAACAAGAACAGTCTGCGGTTGCTCCTTCTACATCCCAGATCATATGCCTAAAGAAAGAATTGATTTCAGTATACAAAGATGAGGAATCATATTGGAAAGGTAAAAGCAGGGAAAAGTGGCTTAAGGAAGGGGACATGAACTCTAAGTTCTTTCATGCTAGTGTAAAAGCTAACAGAGTTAGAAGATGGATAGAAAAGCTTTCAGACACTAATGGAAGTGAGCACATATCTGAACGGGAAAAAGGAGATGTGGCTTGTGCTTACTTTTCTGAATTATTCTCTACTACAGCACAATCAGATTTCAGTGAGCTTTTTCATGGTTTCCCAGCCAAAGTTTCAGACAGAATGAACAGGAGGTTGATAACAGAGGTATCCAAAGAAGAAGTTAAAGTTGCTGCCTTTGCAATCAAAGCATCCAGTGTCCGTGGACCTGATGGTATGTTTGGTCTCTTTTTCCAGAAGTACTGGTCCATTGTTGGGAAACAAGTGACAGAGGAGGTACAACACTTCTTTAAGTATGATACGTTCCCTCAAGAATGGAACTACACATACCTGAGCCTTCTCCTTAAAGTCTCTTCTCCTTGTAAGATGACTGATCTGAGGCCAATTTGCTTATGCTCGGTTCTATATAAAATTATCTCCAAGATAATTGTCAAGAGATTGTAGCCTTTTTACCACAGATTGTATCAGATATTCCAGTTTGCTTTTCTTGCGAAGAGGTTGATATCAGATAATATCCTTGTGGCTCACGAGATAGTACATGCTCTGCAGGTTCATGAGACTATTTCTAAGGACTTTCTTGCAAACAAAACTGACATGTCCAAGGCTTATGACCTTGTGAAATGGAGATATGTTCAGGAACTGCTTAAGGCAATGGGATTTCATCCAAAGTGGGTTAATTGGATCATGTAATGCATATCTTCAGTTTCATACTCTGTGTTAATCAATGATCAACCCTTTGGCCTGATTGCTCCTCAGAGAGGCTTATGACAGGGGGATCCCCTCTCTCCCTTTTTGTTTGCTCTATGTACTAAAGGATTGTCACATTTGATTTGTAAGGCAGAAGCTCAATTTTTGATACAAGGTGTGCAATTTAGATCCCAAGGCCCTTCAATACATCATCTGCTTTTTGCAGATGATAGTTTATTCATGTGTAGAGCTTCACAGAATCAATGCTTTGTCCTCAAAAAAATTTTGAAGGTGTATGGCGATGCCACTAGACAGTTAATAAACTTCAACAAGTCCTCCATCTCCTTTGGCAGTGGAGTCAATAAAGAACAGAAGAATCGGATCAAGCTGGTTATGAGTATTGAAGTTGAAGGTGGTGTCAGTACCTATCTTGGGCTACCAGAGTGCTTTAGTGGCTCGAAGGTAGCTATGTTGGCTTACATCAATAATAGACTTAAGCCTAAACTCTCTAGATGGTACGCAAGAACTCTCTCTCTTGGAGGAAAGGAAACTCTTCTGAAATTTGTGGCGCTTGCAATGCCTCTATTTGCTATGTCTTGTTTCAGACTGCCAAAGACTACCTGTGACAATTTAACCTCAACTATGTCTAGTTTCTGGTGGAACTCTCTTGAACATAGAAGGAAGACTCATTGGTTGAGCTGGGAGAAACTATGCCTTACAAAAGATCAAGGTGGTTTAGGCTTCAGAGACATTCAGAGATTCAACCAGGCTCTCTTGGCAAAACAGGCTTGGCGACTCATCAAAAACCCTGGTTGTCTCTTCTCTAAAACCTTCAAAATTTGATATTTTAAAGACTCTCGTCTCTTTGATGCGGTGATGCAACCCAAGATCTTCTGAACAAGAAAACAGTCTTTTCAGATCTG
>OVAN01010968.1:0-15159 GCA_900406275.1 Anastatica hierochuntica
CAAATCCGGAGGAAACCAAAGAGATGCAACGACAGATTGATGCTTTAATGGGGAAGCAACACATTCGAGAGAGCTTAAGTCCTTGTGCGATACCTGTTCTACTCGTGCCTAAGAAGGATGGAAGCTAGCGCATGTGCGTCGATTGCAGAGCCATCAACAATATCACTATAAAGTATCGACATCCTATTCCTCGTTTAGATGATATGTTAGATGAACTGCATGGTTCCTGTGTGTTTTCTAAGATAGATTTGCGTAGTGGTTATCATCAGATTAGAATGTAAGAAGGTGATGAATGGAAAACTGCATTCAAGACTAAGTATGGTTTATATGAATGGTTAGTTATGCCTTTTGGATTGACAAATGCACCTAGTACATTTATGCGTTTGATGAACCATGTTTTGCGCCAATTTATAGGTCACTTTGTTGTTGTTTATTTCGATGACATCTTGATTTATAGCAAGAACATGGCTGACCATATTACTCATCTGCAATCAGTTTTAGAAGTACTTAAGAAAGAAACTCTGTTTGCTAACCTGAAGAAATGTACTTTTGGAACGGATCACCTTGTCTTTTTAGGATTTGTTGTGACAGAAAAGGGAATCAAGGTGGATGAGGAAAAGATCAAAGCCANTATCAAAGCCATTAAAGAATGGCCGAGCCCTTCCAACGTGGCTGAGGTGCGAAGTTTTCATGGATTGGCTGGTTTACCATCGATTCATTAAAGACTTTAGTACTCTTGCAGCACCACTTACAGAAGTCATCAAGAAAAACGTTGGTTTCAAATGGGAAAGAGAACAAGAAGACGCTTTCCAACAGCTGAAAGGGAAGTTAATCAATGCTCCATTGCTTGTTCTTCCTGATTTTTCTAAAACCTTTGAAATTGAATGCGATGCTTCTGGTGTAGAATTGGAGCTGTCTTGGTGCAAGAGAAGAAGCCCATAGCATTTTTCAGCGAGAAACTCAGCGGCCCCAGGCTGAACTATCCGACATATGATAAGGAGTTATACGCGCTGATTCGGGCTCTTGAAACTTGGCAGCATTACCTTTGGCCAAAAGAGTTTGTGATCCATATTGATCATGAATCTCTTAAGCATTTAAAGGGACAAAACAAGTTGAACAAAAGACATGCCAAATGGGTCGAATTCATAGAGTCATTTCCTTACGTCATCCACTACAAACAAGGTAAGGAAAACATAGTTGCTGATGCACTATCTCGCATGTATGTTTTACTTTCTGCAATTGAGACTAAGCTGCTGGGCTTTGATCAAATTAAGACATATTATGTAGATAATCCTGATTTCAAAGAACATTTTCGATCCAGTGATACACATTTCAGCGGATCTTTTTATATTTCTGATGGATTTTTGTTCTGTGGAAACCGATTTTGTTTACCACGTTGCTCTTTGAGAGATTTATTGATCAGGGAATCACATGAAGGAGGTCTAATGGGACATTTTGGAGTGGATAAGACGTACCATGTGCTGAAAGAACACTTCTTTTGACCGCATATGCGAAAAGACATCGAGAAGTTCTGCAGACGGTGCCTTACCTGCACAGAAGCCAAAGCAACAAACGGTTCGCAAGGTCTATATACTCCTTTAACTATTTCTAAGCATCCTTGGGTTGATATTTCCATGGATTTTATGCTTGTTTTGCCTAGGACTAGAAACGTTAGAGATTCCATATTCGTTGTGGTAGATAGATTCTCTAAGATGGCTCATTTTATTGCTTGCCATAAGACTGATAATGCTGTGAATGTTGCTAATTTATTCTTTATGCATGTTGTACGTTTGCATGGAATGCCTAGAACCATTGTTTCCGATAGAGATACTAAGTTCCTTAGTTATTTCTGGAAGACTCTCTGGTCTAGATTAGGAACTAAGTTGCTATTCTCTACTACATGTCATCCTCAAACTGATGGACAAACTGAAGTAGTTAATAGATCTTTGTCTGCCTTACTGAGTTCTATCGTGGGAAAGAATATCAAATTTTGGGAGGATTGCTTGTCACATGTTGAGTTTGCTTACAATAATTTGGTCAATAGGACTACAAAATTTTCGCCCTTTCAGATTGTATATGGATTTAGTCCTTTGACTCCATTGGATTTATTGCCTTTACCTCTAAAAGAACAAGCTAATCTTGATGGAAAAGCCGAGGCCGAGTACATTTTTTCTTTACATGAGCAGTTCAGGACGAATATCGAGACAAGCACTGAGGCTTACGCACGCCATACCAACAAGAAGCACCGAGAGTTGATTTTAGAGCCCGGGAATATGGTTCTCATTCGTCTAAGGAAGAACAGATTTCCAGAAGAACGAAAGTCTAAGCTGAACAAGCGGACTGCTGGACCATTCAGAGTGCTGGAACGGATCAACAATAATGCCTATAAGATCGATCTTCAAGGTAAGTTTGTTGTGAGTTCCACTTTTAATGTTGCTGATTTGATTCCTTTTCCTGTAGGTACTGCAGATTTGAGGGCAAATCCTTTTAAAGGGGGAGGGGATGATGCAATACACGCTGATCAAGAGGCTGAGCTGAAACTAAGTGATAGTGAAGACGAAGAGAGCATGGAAAATGGGCTGGATATGGCGACCAAAGAAGATGAAGATGGTCACGATCCATTTGTTTTCTCTAATGGGCCTGTTACCAGATCTTAGACAAGAAGGCGTCAAGACCAGATTGCAATATTGGTTTAATCGAATTCTTTATGGGTTTTATTTGGGTTTTTAGACTTAGTTTCTTTTAGTTATTTTGGGTCTGATTTTAAGCCCAATTTTAGGCTTGATCTGCGAAAATTCCTTCTCCTTGTTGCAAAGAATTTTCGCCACCTTTAGTTAGTTTTAGGGTTTTCTTTTCTAATTAAGGCATTGTAGTTTCAGAATTTTAGGTAATCCAAGTTTTTATCAATAAAGTTTTCCAAAGTTTTTATCTCTTTTCTTTGCAAAAGTGAATCTCTGTTCTTCATTGAACAAACTGAATTGCTACATAGTTAATTCTCTAAAAGCTGATTGTTCCTCAATCAACAAAGAGTTAATTCTCTAGATCTGGAATACTTCTATCCTTTTCTGTTCTTCTCCCATCGAAAATCCCATCAAAAATCGCAAACTCTAAACAGAAATTCAGATTTGAAAAGACTGTTTTCTTGTTCAGAAGATCTTGGGTTGCATCACTTGGTATAGACGTGAAGTTCTAAAAAAGTCTCTCTCTAACTATCAACAAAGCCTAGCACAAAATATAGCTAGTTAGCAAACAAAGTTCTGAAGCTAAGAATTGAGGTATATCCCTTCCTTTCTATCAAAGTCGGCAGTGGAATGACAGACAAGTTTTGGTATGACAATTGGTCTAACTTAGGAAGGATAATAGACTATCTCTGACCAGAAAGACTTAGGCAGCTAGGAATCCCACTCAACTCCACCCTTGCTAACATATGGATAAATGTTCAATGGAAAATACCTCCTGCTTGTTCTGAAAAATAGGTCCAAGTTCAACTGAAACTCACTTCCATCAGCCTGAATTCAAGAGAGGACAAGTATTAGTGGTGAGTAAATGACAAAGTGAAAGATGGAAGTAAAACATGCCATATTTATATATCAATCAAACTCATGCGCCTCATGTAGCCTGGAGCAAAGTGGTCTGGTTCTCAGGAGGAACCCGTAAGCATAAGCTCATGATTTGGCTCTTTACTCTTAATTGATGCCCAACAAAAGACATACTTCGATCTTGGAGACTACAAGTTGACACAACTTGTCTCCTCTGCACAACCAGTGGAAAGAAACAAGAGACCACCTTCTTTTTGATTGTAGTTTCTTTTGGTAGATCTAGTCAGAAGTTAGCAGGAGATGTGGGTTAAATTCGACATAGAGGGAGTGGGGGGGGGGGGAGAATACTAAATCATCTAATGGGGCTAAATGGATATAAAATTAACCGGAAGCTTACACTTATAGGATGGCAGGGGGCTATGTATGCAATCTGGTCAGAACGCAACAACCGACGTCACATAAATTGTTTCAAATATGTTGATACACTTCTGAAAGAGATTGACAGGCATGTGCGCGACAAGGCACTGAGCTTCATAGACACACATCCTTCTATCACGTATGCCCTTCTTTAGTGATGGATGACGTGGGGGTAAAGAAACCCTAATTTCGACTAAGGCTCTCTCAGAAAAGAGAAAAAATTTTTTGTGTCGACTACATTAATTTGGAGACATAGAAATTGGTTGGAATGGTACAATGTCATAACCGCCACATTGATTGCAGAATTGTTTGATTCAGTTTTAGTTCCTGGTTTCATACAAACCTGAGTGTTGACTGTAATTAAGCTGACTGTAACTATGCGGGCTTCCATGCACTAGGCCCAAATGCCTTGTATCTTTTTCTTTTGTTTAGTTTGAAAACCCTTTCTACAAAAAAGTCAATATAATCTATTTCTTTTGATGTGGAACATATGATTATTTCTGGCGTCACATTCTTTTTTATAAAGCACTTAATTGTTTTAATATACTTTTCTTCTATTATTAATATTCTTATGTTTTATTGTGATGTGTCTGGTGTTTTCATCCATATTTTTTCGGAAAAAATCTATCATAAGATCTAAAATTACATGATTTCTTTAAGGATGAAGTTTTTGATCAATGTGCTTCGATGTGGTGATTCCAATACTTTTGAGTTCATAATTTTATATTACCTCCATATCAAATTATGTGATGCTTTAGAGAAAAATATTATATCAAATTATATGATGTTTTTAATTTGCAATGAAAATTAATCTGTTTTTCTATAATTCTAACATTTGTATTTTGCTGAGGTTTTTAATCATCGGTAAAATTGAGAATGAAATAGATAAAATAAACAATGTATTAGTGTAGAAAAATAAAAATTGTTAATTTTTTAATTTACGTGTAAAAATCATAAACATCATCTTTTACACATAAGGAGTATTCATTTTATGAATTTTATTTATAGCATTCTTTGAGCGGTTGGATTAGGTAAATTAATTTCCAGATTTAAAATTAAGCTCTACTGAAATTTTTTCTTTTTCAGAAGCTATGAGGGTGATTGATAATTGGTTGTAAGGACTTTAAATTTTTATACAGTCTTTAAAGTTAAATATTCTCCAACCACACTTTAACACTATAACAACCATTAAAGTATTTCTTAATTTTCTTACAATTTATTTCTCATTTTTAATCTTCTTGTTACATTGTTTTTTTCTTAAAACCAAGAATACAAGACTTCATTTTTTTCTAAAAGTCACATCCAATATTTTAAGAGGAAATTGTCTTGGATGACCCACAAATCAATATAAATAAAGATAACTATCCCAAAATTGGTTTTTAAGTAAAATTAACCTTCAAAGATAAGAAAATTACCTTTACCCCCTTATGAACAAACAAAAAATCAGAAATTGCAATTACCCTTTCGCCTCAACAAAGTATGCAACGGAAAAACGGAGGCTACAAACTACAGTTGCAGACTGAAATAGTAGTCATCTCCGTGATTAATTCTTATTTTTAAATTACAAAACTTTTAAAAACTAATTTGATTGAAATTAATTATACGAAATAAAATATGATCATTTGAGAACTATGTAAATTAAAATTTCGTTATATTGAATCAAATTAATAATATTTAGAAAATTTGAATAATACTTATCACTAGTAGAAAAAACTGATATAGCCACGGAAAAACGTGGCTATAGGATCGTAATTTTTTTTTCGTGGCTAAATCGTGGCAAAATCATTCATATAGCCATGATTAGCCACAAAAAAGCTACGTCCTATAGCCACGATTTTTTCACAAAATATATCGTGGCTATAATATTTTTTTACTACTGAATTATATTATTCGTTTTTCTTAATTAATAGACTTCTTTTGGAGTCTATTTTGGTATTCAGGGTTTTGAGACTGCGAATGAAGTCTCCTAAGCCAAATAATTGTTTTCCACTCAAAAGTTAGAGATTCCTACAAAAAAACACATTCGCGCTCAAAAAATTTGATTTTCAGACTGCAAATGAAGTCCACTACGCGATTGGAGTTGCAGATTTCATGCGAAGTCTACTAAAAATCACCAACATATAAAATTGATTTTTCACTTTCATTTTCTATTTGTAAAAAAAAAACAAAACCCTAACCACCATTATCTCCTCTTTGCAAACCCTTCTCCTTTTCTCTCGTTCCTCTGCTTCCAAATACCATAAATGGCTTCTTCTCTTCTTCTTCTTCTTCCTTTGTTACTCGCACATCAAGATTCAACAATCCCAAACATTTCTATGTTTCCATGAGTGGAAAGACATCACGTAATCTCGTAAAGTGGAAGAGAAAGCATCAAGGAAATTATCATCATACCAGAGAAAAACTCTGAGAGCAATAACGTGAGCTTGATTATAACTCTGGCGGTGATGTCTCCAGCCTCCGACGGTGATGTCTCCTCCCTCTGGTTGTGGTGTTTGGGCTCGAGACACTTTGGCGATTCGCATTGTGTAGAAGCGGAAGACGGTTCTACGTTTTGGAATAAGGAGGCAATTTCCAAATTCTCTTTGGGGAGATCTGTCTCAAAGGAGGCTTAAGTGCGTTAGTATAGGCTCATTTTCTAAAGATCTGAAAGAACAACTTGGTCTAAAGCGATGATTCTCATGGTGTTAATATTAATGTTTAAACAACAAGGTGTTGCAAAGCCAAAGGGACCCCTCAAAGCTCATCATCCCAAGTTACAGGTAAATGAGCTTGAATCACGTTTTCACTATTCTTTTTTTTTTGCGGTTTTGTTTCCGATTTTAAGACCTTGTCCTTCTTTTTTCTAGCTAGCGCAACAACATACGCGTTACAGGAAGTATCCATGTGCTCTAGCCGAGGGTGGTGAATTTAGATTTATTATCCTAATCATATTTATCTTAAGTCAATTTAAGGACTTAGTCTTATTGATCTCATCTCTTTGCTCTCATATTATTGTAGATGGAGGGGCTGCTCATGCCGAGGGAGTAGTAGAAAGTTTTGTTAATGAACTATGTTATAATGAGTTATTAGTTTATGAGTTAGGTGATCAATATACCCAAATAGACTTGATGATATAGTTGAATGATACCTTTTGAGTAGTTAGTTAGTTCGTGTGCTAAAGATGCATTTATCATTTAAATAAAAGTTTATACAAAAAATATGTCTGTTATCATGTTCTGACCAAGAAAATAAATTCGAAACTATATTTACACTTACTTTTAAACTTTTGTTATGTGTCATGTGTATGTTTTTTTGTTTTACAATCGATAAAAGTGAAAGTATTTGTATTTACTTGTTAATTTATTTATTGTTATTTATATGGTTACTATTACTATTGCCGTAGAAATGATTTGTTACTAATTTTTGGAAGCATAACATTTATAGCTTCATGGATGCACTCTATAAATGGTCGAGCTATTAAAGAGGAACTTAGAAGGTATATGGCATGTTAAGTTCTTCATTTTCATATGAATGCCTCAAAGAGTGTAGCAGAGAGGATCAACAATTTACAAGGCCAAGAAAAATCCAAACTTTTAATTTCTCTCTTCTTAGGTATTTAGTAGATTTGACATATTTATATCACAAGTTTTGTGGGTAACCAAACACTTCATATGCTTTGGGATTTCTGTAGTTTTTGAACTTTTACGTACATTTTTTAATGTAAGAAAATATGACATCTCGATATAGCTAGTCAAAAATGGTTTAACAAGCGATTGAGAAAGATATATTTGTAACCTATCAATTGAACTACATGGACAATTTATGTAAAATAAAATTCTTAAATACTAAATCGCATCACCAACATCTTCACATAGATCTTTCTCCTCTAACTCATCCGCATCTTCTTTCGATTCTTCAACCTAAACCTCGTCATATTCTTCTTCCAAAGCCTTGTCACATTCTTCATCCACAACCTCGTCACATTCCATGCCCCAAAAAAATTGGCTAGCCAAACATTGACTTAAAACATGCATTTTATTCAACTTGATCAAACTCCGAACTTGTCTATCGTTAGTGACATATATCGGAGGTGTATCTGGAGCCATTTATTGCAACATTGACCCCATTAGTTAAGTTAACTCAACCACCTCCTCTTTTTGTCTAGATTATGGTCCTCATACGTCATTTCAACAAGTTCACCATGTGTACAATTTTCATTCAAAAGAACATTCTCCCTCCTTTGCAATTATCCAACACAAAATGTCACAATAATCCATGTCTCACCCATTCTCCATATACAACAGGTAACTAAACCATTATTTGTAAAGAAATAAACCGATAAGCTATTAGTGATGAAAATTACGAGACAGACGTCTTTTGAAGTCTGCACAAAAGAAGCAAACGAGCAAAAAGATGACTAATCAAACAAGTTCTCATAATTATAACACTAAAAGATGTCCAACTGAAGCAGAAGCAAGAAGAACACATCTAAGAACAAGAAAAAAAAATCATTATGCATATGTTATAAACACATTTTTAACAAAGCCTATATAAGCAGACTGCAAAGGAAGTCTACATCAAAATCACAAGTAGACTTCTTCGCAACGTCTAATGAAAGTAGACGGAATTTGAAGTATGCAGTTTAGGTTAGTTTTGCAATTGACCATAGGGTTGACTTTTAAGCGCAGACCGCAAACGAAGTCTGCAAAAAGGTGGAGGTTTGTTTTGCAATTGACCGAGCTTTGACTTTCTGAGCAGACCGAAAAAGCGGTCTCCTTGTGAAGTCTGTAGATCTTTGAAGTCTGCATATGAATTATGTATAGTAAACGAAGTCTGTATAGATTATACAGACTGCATACGAAGTCTCCTCTAAAAGAATAGGTTAATTTTGCAGTTGACCAAACATTGACTTTTCGGTGCAGACTTCATTTGTTGTTTTTGGGCTGCAGACTTCAAAAGAAGTTGTATCGAGGTTTGACCAGGCAGACTTCAAACGAAGTCTATATTAAAATATATTAAAATGAAGACTTCTTTTGCGGTCTGTATTATAAAATAAGAAAAGGCAGACTTCATTTTCGGTCTGAACAAGTAAGTAGACTGCAAACAAAGTCTGCATTATAATATTATATTTCTGGTCAACATTTTTTATTTTGGTCAAATGCAAAACTAACCTCTTTTTACAAAGTAGACTTCGTTTGAGATCCGTAAAATCATCGCTTTTTCGCAGACCGAAAATGAAGTATGCTCTTAAATGGTCAAAGCTCTGGTCAATTGTAAATATAACCCCTTAACTATGCAGACTGCCAATGCCGTCTGCGCGACTTTTTTTTGTTTGCAAAGGAAACGTGCAGACTTCAAACGAAATCTACGACATGTTACAAATTTAATCAGTCAAATGCAAAACTGACCTCTACGTTGACTACCAGACCGCAAATGAAGTATACAAATGTGTGCAGACTTCGTTTGCAGTATGCAAAAACGCAAATATGCAACTTAATTAGAATCAAAGCTTGGACCTACCTAATTTCGTGTTTTGATCTTTGGTTTGGCTTCTCCAAGCACCCACTACTCCACCAATATCGAAGAGGTTAGTTGTTAAATTGACTGAATTAGCGAAATTTATGAACTTGAAATTTTAAAATACAAAAAAGAGAGAGTTTCTTTTTTTTGAAATGGAGAGAAAATGAGAGATAATGAAGTTTGAAGGCAATGTATATGTGTTTAATGGTCGAACATGTAGGTTGTAGGAGCATTTAGAGCTTCATTTTGGTTGTTCATGATGGTTAAGAAAATTGAAGAAGATGTCATTTTGATAAATAAACTAGGGTTTTAGGGTTTTTTTTGGTCTTTGTTTATTTATTTCTTTAATTAAATAAATTACAAGGAATGTCATTTTGGTTATTGTTGAGAGTTGAGAAGGGTAAAAGTTGATATTTTAAAAGATTAAGAGAGAGAAGATTAATTTGAACATTGACCACAAATTTTGGGTCATTTGTGAAAGAACCCCATATTTTAAAGTCAAAGTTTTAACATCAATTTTTAATATTAAAGTCATTAGAATTACAATACTTAATGTTCAAAACAATCACTCCTTATATGATTATGATTAGTTTAGCATAAAATTAGGTTACACCCGCAATTTTATCACTCCAACGGAGACGGTCTACACCACTAATTTTCTTATCCAATTTTCTATTTAGATTTCGTATTATAGTTAATAACTAATGAACGATTTGTTTTATATCTCTGTTTTACATTTCTTTGTTTATGATAGATCAAATAATTAAAAAATTAGTGCATGGAAATTCCTACACATATGATAGTGAGAGGCTTTCATGCCACTTTTTGTGGGGCTAACTCGCTTGTTAACATGTACAATCCTAAATATAGCTGACAGTCTAATGGGCCCAGAGGAATAAGTTGTGAACGCGTTCATAGATAAAAGAAATTTAATACCTCCAAATGAACAAACTCTCGCATCAATGTTTTCGGTGTGCACAAGTCATATATAGGAGAAGCAACTCCACAATAATGTTTTCTCTTTAGGACTAGGAAGTTAGCCTCTGCTTCTAATTTATTTTGAGGAATGAGATGTAGTGACATTATTTCGTGGACCTAAGTCCAAACCTGATTCTGGGAAGAAAACTTTAAATATGGTCTTGTTCGTTTGTATAGACAATATGTAACATTCGAATGCTGCATCTGGTTGCGGCATCTGGATGATGTTCGTTTTTGCATCTAAATACATTTGCACGCAATTTGTTCGTTTGTGCATTTGCATAGCATTATTTTTATAAAAAATATTTTTTTTATGAAATAACTTCATCTCTTTCATAAATTTAATTATTTTTCAGCTTTGATGGTTTTTACTGTTTTTACAGATTTTTTCGGATTTTACGATTTTTTTCAATTTTTTTTTGCGTTTTTGCGGTTTTTACGGTTTTGCGGTTTTACGTTTTGGAGGTGTATACGGTTTTTGCGGTTTTCGTGGTTTTTACGGTTTTTACAAATTTCGCGGTTTTTACGTTGCGGTTTTTACGTTTTTTGTGGTTTTTACAAAATTTGCGATTTTTACGTTGCGGTTTTTACGGTTTTGGAGGTTTTTGCGGTTTTGTCGGTTTCTTGCGGATTTTGCTGTTTTGACGGTCTTGGACATTTTGTTCTGTACCACAACACTACATTCTTCAGTAATCATCATTACTCATTCTTCTTGTTAGTGAGCATGTTCTTCACATGTCTCTTCGAGGAAGGAACCATCTCACACGCATCAATGAATGAAAGTCTCACTGTAAAGCTCACATACAAGCCCCTTGCACTTTACATCTTCTAATTCTTTGCGTGTTGCAGGAACAGGGTATGGGACCTTAGGGACATAGACACGTGCAGGTGAAGAAGAAGTAGTAAATTTCATCTTAGGAAGGTGATTGATCGATCCCTTAGGTGGATCGATCGATCCACCTGCATCTTCTGCAGATTTCTCCGAATTTTTGTCATTCTCAGTGTTTTCTTCAGGGTCTTCTTCCATAATGATAATATCTTCCTTTTCCTTATCCTTCTGAAGCACTGTAGTAAGTTCCTTGCCACTACAGAATGTAATGGCTTGGATGTATTCCTGATTTCTCGGGTTTGACTCAGATTTTCCTGGTAGAGTTCCTGGAACTCTATCGACTGCTTTAGCAGTCTTAGCCAACTGGATGTCCATCTTCTTCACATGTGCAGAGAGAGATTCAAACTTGTTAGTAAGTTCATTATACATGTCATCCACTTTTCTTCACATGTGTAGAGAGAGATTCGAACTTGTTATTAAGTTCATTATACATACCATACACTTTCGCATTGCTGACCTTCTGTCCCTCTAGAATCTGCTGCATCATGGCTTCGAGTTTATTCTCCTGAGGGGTTGACTCTTGCTGAAAATTCTGGAAACAAGAGAAGTTCCTAAAAGTCTATAATTTATTCTAAAACTCAGGTGTTAAGTTCATCACACCTTAATTTTGCACAGACGTTTTTCCCTGAAATCCTGAACCTGAGTTTTGCACGAACTGTTTTCCTGCAGATCCCTGCTGAAACCACTGTTGCCCGGATTTTGCACGAAATTTTTTCAAAAATATTTCCTGTGTCCGAATTTTACACAAAGGGTTTTCCATGGAAAGTTACTGGAGGGTAGCTGTTGTCTTGAAGATTATCAACAACACTATTATTTTTGTAGTTCTGATTGATTCCTATAGTTCTGATTGAACCCTTTGTTATGATACCCCCATGTAGTTCACTTCTTCATTTTCAGCATTTATCACCGCGCAAATCTCCGCATTTATGTCCGTGAAATCCTCGCAGAAGCTCACATGCCTCTGCTAGTTCTGCGGGCTCTTCAGTATCTGAGCCATCATTGATCTCAAGTTATTGACATAGTGGAAGATTCTGGTTGTCCATCTAAGCTTGTTTCTTTGCTTTCCGGTTTTCGCGTTCGAGTCTTGTAGTTCTTGGTTGTCGAAGGAGATTAAAGGTTTAAACCTTTGTCCTTTTCTTGTCATACACTAGAAACACCAAAGAAAAATATAAAAAAATCCTAAATAAAGAATCTAAGGGGTTATTTGGTCCCCGACAACAACGTCAAAAATTTGATATCTCAGGTTTTAACCCAGAAAACACCCTGCAAGTGCACAACAAATTGCAATAGTATTTCAGGGGTCGATTCCACAGAGACCAAGATACGCACTAAAATTCTCGATTTTAGATTAAGTTAGAAGACACAGAAAAAGTTTTTTGGTTGTTCGAATTTGCAGAGTAAAGAAAAACAAGTAACAAAAGGATGTAAATTCAGTGGGTGAAGGCATTAGGCATTAAGGCAATTTACAGGAAATCAGATCATGAATGGAGGAAATTATCAGGGAATCAATTAAGCACCATTCTAGAACTTAAACACAATTGTATAATTTTTTGCACTCTCGTGGCTCCAATGACTATGTCTAACAACCTAGAAGACTAGCTCTCGTTGAATTCAAGAGGTTAAACATGCATTGAGTTCAAGTTTTGATTTGTTTACAAAGCACCTTAACACCAACTCTCGTTGGCTAAAGATACTTTGCTCACAAAGATTATTTTCAAGCAATTAAATAAACTCTCGTTGTATTCAATTAACCTAAGATCATGATCTAGGTGATCAATCAAGTTCAAGCACTAAGAACAATCCATGTGAAGTATTTCAAAGGAGATTCCCTATCATGCAGTCTTAAACATTCAATCTCATTAATTTCTTTGAAATCCCTAAAACCTAACAATGGATCTACTCAAACATGAAAACGGAAGCAAAAGACATGATTGAATTAAAATACATGATTGAATTAAAAAACATGAATTAGAATAGAAAAGTAGGGTTCAGAAAACTTCTCCAAAAGTATGAGTGAAGAGATTTGTCTCCCAAGCCTACAACCAAAAGGAAAACTCTAAAAGTATGCGGAAAGAAAAGTACCAACCCTAAAAACGTCCTAAGGCTATTTATAGTATTTCTGGGATTCCTCTCAAAATATAAAATTAGAAAAAGGAAAATAATAATTTTTTGTCAGAGGAGGTCATTGACCGATCAACTATGTGGATCGATCGATAAATTTCATGCTCGACCCAGATCGATCGATCCTGCATAGGTGATCGATCGATCATTGATTCTTTAGATCCGAAGTTCTTCGTTTCTTCATCAACAGCCTTATGAAACCCTCCAGAATCATCACATTTCTTTTAAGAGTGTCCCAACACCTGAAACACAAGAGAAAAATACTCCGAAAAGCCTAAAAAGTGTTTGAAAACTACGTTAGATGTTAATAAAATCACGAATATATCATGTTTCAACCAAACACCCAAAAGAAAGATTTGAGGCAACTACAAGCTCCTTGATAACTAAATGTTTACAATGTTGATTGAATCCTCTCACATTCCAAGAGAAAATTGTCATTGTGTTGTTTTCTTGTGGCGACCCTTCTTGTTTTTCTGAGTCGAGATACCCCGACCCGTCAACGCATGAGTTTTCTCAAGGAAACAATTTATACCTTTATGGGTGCGAGGCAAAGACTGGTACAATGGCAGCTCCGATGTCTAACCTGCATCAAAATTAGTAGAAAGATTGATGCAGCCCAAGATCTCTGAAACAGGAAAACAGAACCTTTCAGAACTGAATTTTGAAACAGAGTCTGCGAAAGACAAGGTCGAATTCGATGGAATTGGGGAAGAAAGAGATAGAAGTTTCAGATCTAGAAAATTAACTCTATATATGATGCAGAAACAAATTTAGCTTTCAGAGAATTAACTCTATCAACAATCAAAGTTGTTCAAAGAAGAACAGAGATTCACTTTTGTTAGCAAAAGAGAGAAAAACTTTTAGAAAAATATATTAGCTATGAAATTGGTTATCCTTAAACAATGAATCTAGAAAGCTTTAAATAGAAAAAAACCCTAAAAACTAACATAGTTGTCGAAAATTCTCTCCCAAAGAGAGTTGGAATTTTCAGCCAAACCTAAAACAATTGGGCTTAATTTCAGACCCAAATTAAAATAAAATCCTAAGTCTAAAAACCCAAATAAAAGCCTTATAAATTTCGATCAACCAAACCAAACTCGGTATGATTATAAAACTTGGTTAACTCCTGGTTTGCTTCTTGATCTTCAATCGGATTTGGTTCAGAATTAACCAACACTACAAGAAAACAGACAGGTAAAGACGGAAATATTCGTCTCTAATTCGTCGCTAACTAGTTTTAGCGACGAAATAGAGAGGAAGAAGAAATTGTCACGTTTCATGAGTCGCAGATTTTTTTACTCTCTAATTCGTCGCTAAATCAGAGACGAAACGCGTTGCGTCTCTAATTCGTCGCTAAATTAGCGACGAGTTAGAGACACAACTTAGCGAGAAGTTAGAGACTAACAATATGAAACGCAACTTTTGGACGCTAATTTGTCGCAAATTTTGCGAGTATAAATTGACATCGCTAATTTAGTCGCCAAATTTGTGATCAATTCGCGTTTTAGATTTTTTGAGACGTTTAATTATTGCCAAATATAGCGACAAATTAGCGTCTAAAAGTCGCTATTTCGTCGCTAATTGTTAGCGACGAATTAGGGACTATCAGACGTTAATTAGTCGCAAAAATATGTATTATTATAAAAAAAACAAATTTAAAAAAATAAAAAACAAATTTAAAATATTAATATTATACATTTTTCGGAAAAAAATTTA
>OVAN01010969.1:3176-15157 GCA_900406275.1 Anastatica hierochuntica
TAGACTCGTAACCTAGTTGAGACGCAGCTCGCTAACGTAAACAAAGTAAGAACCCTAGTTTTTTCTAATTGTTTTGCGGTGACGAAAATTGTGTTATATCCCTCATCCTTCTCATTCGCACCCTTTATATAGGTCTTCGTGGGCTTGGCTCGTTTCCTTTTTCATCCCCGATTCGTGCATATCTTCTTGTGGAAATATTCCTTTTCCCCGATTCGCATATATCCTTTTTGAGATCCTTCCTTATCTTCTCGAAACTTAACATTTTCGCGAAACCCTGGCAAACCGTCATCGTAAATGGGCCGTTTCTCGCCCAAAATCGTAAGTGGACTGTTATCGTGATTTGGGCCCTATTGGGCCGTTTCGCGGTAAGTAATTTTGACGATTCCTTTTGGAGAAACCCTTTCTCGTAAGACCAAACGGTAATAGTTTCGTGGAACGATAAGACTAATCGCATAGTTTAGACTCTTCCGGTGTTTAAGTTAACCGTCGTCGTTTTACACGATTGATACGAAGTCCACGAAAAGTACGAATCCTTACGATTATCGTCACGCCGGTTTGATGGAAACTCCAATCGAGACGAAACGAGAGACGATCAAGTGATGATTCGAAGGAGATGATGATCGGAAAGGACGTGGTTCAGCCAACAGATGATCGGAATGGACGTTATCCGTGTCCTAGCGCCATCTGGCGCCAAGACCGAGCCCTGGTCTTGGCGCCAATTGGCATCAAGAAAAGCTCACTGTCTTGGCGCCAAGACGGACCTCCGGTCTTGGTTTCAATCGACGTCTAGATCGGCCTCTAGTTCAGTCGTTAATCGTTTCCAAGACTCGTTCGTAGGTTTGGCGTCAATCGGCGTTTAGAGATTTCTCCGAAGCGACGCGGTTCTCCGATGCTTTCGGTGGTTTCGTATCGCCCCGGAAGTTGTATCATGTGGCCTTGTGAGAGTTATCCGAAAGCCATTGATGCTAGCTCAAGCACTCGGATGATCTAGTTTCTCGCGGATGGATAGAATTCTTTGAAAGATTGTCTAGACCGCAATTGGCTTGTGGTCTAGACGACAATAAGTCTAGACGATGGCAAGTCTAGATGACGGCAAGTCTAGACGACGGTAAATTTAGATGACGATAAGCCTAGACGACGTTAAGTCTAGACGACGTTAAGTCTAGATGACGATGAGTTTAGATGATGGTAAGGTTAGACGACGTTAAGTATAGACAACGGTAAGTCTAGTCGATGTTAAGTCTAAGACGACGACGAGTCCAGACGTTGGTCATGTTTCCGAGTAAGTCTGATTAAGGATGCGATCTTGGACATTAATTTCGAGATGACTGGTTTTAACCCCAACACTAGCAGGACGCTTGATGACACTCATATCATGTATGCTACTACAGAGAAGGAGTCTTTAGCAGTGGTTTATGTATTCGAGAAGTTCAAACACTATTTGGTGTGATCCAAAGTCATTGTTCATACTGATCATGCAGCTTTGAGGTATCTGATGATTAAAAAGGATGCAAAACCGATACTGTTGAGATGGATTTTGTTGTTGCAGGAACTTCATGGGGAGATTCGGGATAAGTGTGGTATCGAGAATTGGTTTTTGACCATCTATCTCGTTTGCGAGTGGAACCTGAGACTCCACTTGATCATAGTCTCCCGGAAGAAAATGTCTAAATGCTTACCTTTTAGGAGGATGAATACATGTATGGAGTTGATTGTTTTGCCGTTAGACAAATTCATGATGAGATTTCATTTTTTGTAGACTTTACAAACTACTTGAGTACTGAGGTAGAGCCACCAAATTTCCCAGGCTATGCGAAGAAGAAGTTCCTCAGAGACGTCATACATTACTTTTGGGATGATCCTTTTCTCTACCATAGATGCTCTGATGGACTTTTTCGTAGGTGTATTTAAGAGTCAGAAGTACAACGTATTCATATCATGGTCATGGTTAAGAGTATGCTAGTCATCTCGCTACCTTCAAGATTGTTTTAAAGGTATTACACGCAAGATTTGGGTTGCCTACATTGTTTAAAGATGCCCATGATTTCGTTTAAAAGTGTGATGCTTGTCAAAGAAAGAGCAATATCAACAAGAGGAACGAGATGCCTAAGAACTTCATCCAAGAAGTTGAGGTATTCGATGTCTAGGGTATCGATTTCATGCGACCATTCCCACCATCCTATGAGAATCAATACAATTTTGGTTGTTGTGAATTATATTTCCAAATGGGGATAGGCGTTGGCCAGCCCTACAAATGACGCTAAGGTAGTATTAAAGATGTTCAAATTAGTGACCTATACATAGTTTGGAGTTCCCAGAGTTGTCATTAGTGATAGAGGATCTCATTTCATCAACAAACTGTTTGAGAGTATGTTGAAGAAGCACGGATTTCGACATTAGGTAGGTACACCTTATCATCCTCAAACTAGTATTCATGTTGAGAATTTTAATGGAGAGAATGATGTATGTCAAGTTTCACCCAAAATGACGCTATTGTTGCAAGTGCACAACGTAGTTGTAGTACTTCATGTATCGATCCCACAAGGACGAGAAATGCACTTAGGATCTATGGACTTTCGAATTAGCTACGAAGAAACAAAGAAGTTTTGGTTATTGGTTTTAAATGAAATAAAGAAAAAAATGGAATATAAAAGCAAAGAAAAGATAAATGAAAGATAAACGTTAGACAAATAAGAAATCGTAGAGAACGCAAACTAGCATGCAAGGGTTCCATTTTCGGGTACTATTTAGCTTAGGTATAGAACATAACCCCATAGTAAATCCTCTCCATTTTCAAGGTTTGGGATTCTATACTAATTACAACCAAGGAATATCGTCTTTTGGACACCTATGTAGAAGAAATGTATGCATTACCTATGGGTGTATGATTGATTGTTCATAATTCTATATCGATCTCCTTTTGAAGCCTAAATAGAATTTCTCACAAAAAACTAGTTCCAGTAGTAATACAAGCTTTTGGAATGCAAACTACTTTAGATCTACCTACAAACTGGCCTTAGAGAGCAAATAGCAATGCACACAAGCAAAGGTGATAAGATTAATGATAATCCCTAATAGATTTGAATCACTAAGCATACATGATCATGACCTCATGATAACCTATTGTTTAACTAACAAACTACTCTAGATTTAACATGTGAAACACGCAGCAAAAAATAATAGAAAACATTAGATTGATCAAAGACAAGAAAGGAACGAGAAAACTGATTTATTGATGAATCCGTGAAATAAGATTGAATACTTTGATATGGGAAGGGCACGACCCCAAGGGGCTTGTGTCTGCCTCTTTCAGACTCTAATCTAACCTAAAACAATGCAACTCTATGAAATCTAAAGCTAAAAACAAGTATAAGTATGCTTTGTCCAACTTTGGTCAATTAGGTTAAAATCAGACTTTTAAGGCCTTTCAATTTGGGCTTCTTTTATAAGGGCTTTCATTTGACTTCTTGGGCATAAAAAGAATCTTAAGACATACAAAACTCGTGATCGTTTAGTTCTATCCTTCCTACGCATCCTTCATTCGCGAGCCAACAGGACCAGTCTTTAGTTTATTTTATATAATTATTGATTTTCAACTTCAAATGATTATAAACCACTTCCATATGAAAACTAACTCAATTCTCTAAACCAAATGTAATAAAAATCCAATGGTGGAAAGACCTTAATTTTTGATGATCTTTCGAATGCTCAGAAACTGTCCAGAAACTAGTTTTTGCTTCAATTAGCTCCATATTGCTCCACAGTACATAGTTTACCCTAAAATGATTTAAAACACTACAAATACAAGAAAAATACCTTTTCATGCATAAATTTGCTTAAAACACTAAGAAAACATACTAAAATCTATATGAAAAGTGGTAAAGTATTGGTGTTATCAACTCCCCCAAACTTAGCTTCTAGCTCGTCCTCTAGCTAAGAAAACAAAGAACAAAGAAGAGGTTTAAGAACATGGAAACTTATCTGAACTTTCAGAGCTTGTTGACAACTTAGACTAACGAAATCCATTATATGTCCGCGTTGACATTTAGATAGAACCCCAGTTTTCACAAAAAACTTAACAACGTCCCCCCTTAATCCACAATCAACAAGAGTGGCCCAAGTTTTCCATCGCTACTTCCTAAAACTACAATGTGTGGTCTCTTTAAGGGAGTATCGATAAGAGAACACATAGACTCAAACTCAATCAGATTCCTGAACATTTTCATCCCATAATCGATTCCTTTCCTCTTCCTTATTCACTTTTAAATTCTTTTTTAGAGGCTGGTTTTCCCCTACTTTTCTAGGATATCATTTTATTTTTTCTATCAGCCTCTAAGAATCAAATTTTCTCTACTTTTTTGGGATATCATTTTATTTTCTATCGATCTGTTTATATATTTTATTTTTTATTTTTATTGATTTTCTCTTTATCAAGCCTAAGCATTCTTTTTTGCAAGATATTTATTAAAAGAAAATAGGGGAACCGTAGACTTAGTTTTGTGAGGTCTAAAGAGGAATTTGATTCAATGTATACCAAGCTCCAAGAAGAGAAAATTAAGTGATATGGTGCCTCGGTTTGATGATCCATTTGGACTATCCCGTTCGATAAAACTACAGTCAATCACAGTCACTAGTCATTAGTCATGTTGTTAGTTCAAAGTTAAGCTCATTTTCATACTGATTTTGACTCAATAAAATGTTTTTGTTTTGAAAAAAATTTAAACGACTCAAAAACTACGAAAAAGAATCTAAAACAAAGAAAAAAAAAAGCATAAGTAACAATAAGAATCCCCCAGACATAACTTACACAGTCCCAGTGTAAAATCAAGTGAGAAAGGTACTGAAACCTAATGGAAAAGATAAAGAATAGGAAACACTTAGCTACTGGTCAAAACATTGAAGAAACTTACGACCATATTTGATGTTTCAGTAAACCAAAATTTTGCTCGCTTGATTGTTTTGCAATCCGTGAAGAATGTTTTTACCAAAATGAACCTCCACTTCAAAATAGCATATTTTATAAGTGATGTGTATAGGTTTTAATGCATTTTATAGCTTATTTTATCCTTTTTCTAGTTGCATTTATGGTGTAGTTATTGCATTTAGGTGCTAGAATTCATATAGTTTCTAAGTTATGTCTAGTTTAGGAGTTAATGCATTTGTATACATCTTTTTGCATTTGTAGGTAACACTCTTAGGTGAGCACTTTGAGAGCTTGGGATGGTGGACTCTAGAGGAGGAAATGGTGAAGAAAAAAGGGGAATCAATAGCTAAAGGCATGGAGAAAAGGTGAGAGTAAAGGAGCCTTCAAAAGAGCAAAGGGGAAGAAAAATCTGCCCAACGCCTGTGGTTATCGACCTGTAGGTCGACAGTAGCATGCACTAAGGTTGACAACCACATGCATAAGGCAGCACTATCAACCAGCAGGTCGATAGCCACATGTATCAGGTCGATAGTGGCATGCATAGACGAGCAAATCACTCCTTTTTCACCTATAAATACCCCCTAAACCTAATCTTATGTATCAAGCCCCTTTTCTACATCATTCTTAAAAAAAGTTGGATTTTTGTGATTTTCCTCATGATCTTTAAGATCAAGAGTCTTTCTTTCTAAGTTTTTACTTTGGATCAAAAACCAAACTCATCTATGATTATGATCTTTCTTTCTTCTTCTTTCTTCTCTTATATGATGTGTGAGTTGTCTCTTTGATCGACTTTTGGGTATTGAGATCTCTTAGCTAGGATTGTAAAATTGGTGTTATGGATGGTTACTCTTAGATTTCCAAAGGATATGGTGAGCTTAATGCTAGGTTTTTGAGTACCTAACTAAGATCTAGACTTATATGCATTTCACGCCCGAAAGGTGTTCGATGAAATGTCTAGGAGAACAAAATACTTGCTATTTCAATCTAGCCAATGAGAATTGATTGTTAGGTTGATTAGTGACCATATGGGCTTGTAATTAATGATTCCTAATTGATTTATCATTTGCAAAAAGCGAGAGTTGAATGAATGTGATCAATATGGAAATGACCAATTTTCATGAGAGTGGATTAGGCTAGTAATGTTTATGGTCATGGATTTTGTTTAATAACTTGAACTAACACATCTGTTATCATCTTGCTAAGTGAATCAATTACAACAACCCTTGGTCCATCATCTTAGTTTTTTGTTTATTTCAAGTTTGCATCTTTATGTTCATCCTTGCTTTCTTTATTTAAGTTTATTTCTTTCAGTTTAGTTATTTATTTCCTTGATTTGCTTTCTATTATAGTATCTTAAGAAAACCCAAAACAAACCCAACATTTCTTATTTACTTAGATTAGACTTGAGTGTGTATTCCCAATGCATAAATCTATCTAGTTAGGTAAGTTGCTCATTGTGGTTTGAGCCCTAAGTACTACAATAGCTTATATGTGCACTTGCGGATTGTGTGATAGTTTGAAAACAGGCTTATGTAAATTTTAAAGTTTCGT
Source organism: Anastatica hierochuntica (assembly GCA_900406275.1). Lineage (NCBI taxonomy): Eukaryota > Viridiplantae > Streptophyta > Magnoliopsida > Brassicales > Brassicaceae > Anastatica > Anastatica hierochuntica. The sequence continues at coordinate 9,652 of OVAN01010969.1, forward strand.
TGTGATTTTTTTTTTTGCATAAAAAATCGCCCGACAAGTTTTTGGCGCCATTACTGGGGAGCACGATTATTATATTAAGATTTTCATTGAGATTTCGTTTAAGTTTGAGACTAAGCTTTAAATTTTCAAGTTATTTAACTATTTTCCTTTTCTTTGTGTTTGTTTTTTGTTGCAAGGATAATGAATGAACAATTTCAAGAGGGGATGAATAGAAGACAAGACTTTGAGGAAACTATTGGTGACTTTGACACACCAATAATGAGCTATACAAGGATGGGGATATGGGCTCCTTCGATCAAAATGTCTCACCATGAGATTATTTTGAGCCTCATAAACATTATCTACAACGCTAAATTCTTCGGTTTGGACATGGAGAACCCCATCAAACATATTGATAACTTTGAGAGACTATGCGATACAACTAAGTTACAAGGAGTACCTGGAGATTATGCAAAGCTATCTCTCTTCTCCTTTCATTAGGAGACAATGCTTCGCAATGGGAGAACACCGTGGTTAGTTCTTCTACAACAACTTAGGATGAGTGCAAAAAGAGGTTCCTTGGTAAATTATATTTGCATAGGAGGACAACAAACTTTCAGAATAGAAGTGCTAATTGTAAACAAGAATTAGAAGAAAAACTTGGAGAGGCTTGGCAAATGTACAATGGATATGTGAGAAATTGCCCTCACCATGGTTTCACTCAAGGGAGCCTACAAAGATTCTTCCATAGGAGAGTTCGTCGACACTTTTGGCTTGCCATGAACACGGTAAGCAATGGAAATTTCGCAAGCCTAATCGTCGCACAAGGAGAGAAATTGGTTGAAAACTCAGCTAAAAGCTACGATGAAGAAGAGAGCTTTGGCTTTCAATCTAGGATTGAGGACAAACAACTTGAAAAGTTGAATGCAAAAGTTAATGAAATAGCAAGGGCGGTCCTATAACCACAGAAGAAACTAAATATTGATGAAATTTTCTTCCATCAACAAGAGGAGATGAGTTTTGTTCAAGAGAGCTACCATGAGAACTATTCCCAAAGTTCGTCTCCTAGAAGAATTCAAGAAGAACGATCCCCAACAATGCCTACTACTCCAAAGACGCCAATCAACTCAAGGGAGAATGAGAGTAACTTAATGTTAAAAGAACTCATGGTTGGACAAAAAAGAAATGAAGAAGGACATGAATGAAAAATTCGAAGAACTCAACCATAAGACTTATGGGAACTACATGGAGATGACGGAGAAGTATAAAACATCTTAATAAGTATATGAAAGATATAGAACACCAAATAGCGGAGCAAGCTTCAAAATTCGAGTTCTTAAAGGAAAATGCACCCGGAAAATGTGAGGTTAACCCAAAAGAGTTTTGTAATTTCGTGACCTTGAGAAGCAGAAAAATTACCTCCACTAACTCTAGAAAGTGAGCCTAGAAAGAATGAAGTGGTGCTAGAGGAGATTGAAAATGACCCAATACCGCTAGAATAAGAAGAGCAAGATTAAATTGAAGAGGAAAACAAGGAAGAAGAGGTACCTAACGAGGTATCTAAAGAAACGCCTTAGGATAAAGAGGAAGTAAACACAAGAAAACCTCTGCCACGCCAAAAGAAAAATAAGGACTATAGGTCTACCGACACAAACGTTCCTATTGATGAGTTAAATCTACCCTTTCCGGGAAGGTTTAAGAAGAAAATTCTAGAAGCTAGGTACAATAAGATAAGAGATGATATGGGAGGACTCGTGGTAACCATACCATTCATGGAGTAGTGCCAAGACAATCCCATAGTGAACAAGGTCTTAAAGGTCATAGTCACCAAGAGAAAGAGGATCGATTCTATAATGGAAGTGGTGACTTATGAATGTAGTGCGATAATTCAAAACAAGCTTCCAAAGAAGAGAAAAGTTCCCAGAAGTTTCACTTTTCCTTGTACTTTGAAGCATATGACCTTTCAAAAATGTTTGGTTGATTTGGGAGCAAGTGTAAGTCTAATGCCCTCGACGGTTTCTAAGAAGCGTAGCTACACAAGATTCAATCCAAAAAGAATTCAGTTGTTTCAATCCAAATGGTATTCTCAAAGATTTGCCATTGATGATTGGGAATTGTGAAGTCCCAATGGACTTCATGGTTTTAGAAATGGATGAAGAACCTTTGAACCCTATCATCCTTGGAGGACCATTTCTCTCAACCGCAGGAGCCATAATTGATGTGAGAAGAGGAAATATCGTTCTTCACCTTAGAGATTTGATACTAAATTTCTACATCATGGATGTAATGAAGAGACTGACTATCAATGGAACTGCATTCTCCATCAAATGTCTTGATAATGATTTTGCCAGAAAGCTAGAAGAGTTATACATAAAAGATGGTTTAGAAGTAGCTTTAGTCTACAACAAAGGGTCAAAGGCCATCCTTTCAAATGAAGCCACAAATATAAAAGATTGTTTGATGCTCAACTGGTAGAATCAAATGAAATGCTAGCATTAGAGCTAAGAAAGGACGAGCTAAGTCCAAAGGAGGATAAAGAAGCAGATAAGGAAGACTCGAATTGGAGTGAGCTTAAGGCACCTAAGGTTGAATTGAAAACGCTTCCAAAAGGGCTAAGGTACGCGTTTCTTGGCCCTAATTCTACTTACCTCGTGATCATAAATGATAATCTAAATGTGAATGAAAATGAATTGCTATTGAATGAACTACGAAAGTATATGAACGAAATAGGTTATTCTGTAGATGATATAAATGGAATTTCGCAATCTTTATGTATGCATATGATCCATTTAGAGGATGTATCCAAAACCTCGATAGAACCCCAAACAAGACTCAACCCTAACTTAAAAGATGTTGTCCGTAAAGAAATCCTTGAACTCATTGAGGCAAAAATCATATATCCGATTTCGGATAGTACATAGGTTTCTCCCATCCATGTGGTGCCCAAGAAAGGAGGAGTTATGATGATTAAAAATGATAAGGACGAATTGATCCCCATAAGGACTATAACCGGCCATAGAATGTGTGTTGATTATAGAAAACTAAACGCCTCTACTAGGAAAGATCATTTTCCATTACCCTTTATAGACTAAACGTTAGAATGGTTAGCTAATCGTTTATACTATTTTTTCTAGATGGCTAGTCCGGTTTCTTTCAAATACCTATCCATCCTAGGGATCAAGAAAAACCCCTCATTTATATGTCCTTAAGGTACTTATGCTTATAGAAGAATGCCCTTTGGTTTGTGCAATGCACCTACTACATTTGAAAGGTGTATGATGTCTATATTTGATTGTTTGATCGAGGATTGTATGGAGGTCTTTATGGAAGATTTCTCCGTCTGTGGAGACTCCTTTGGTGGTTATTGAAGAAATGTGTAGGGTATTGAAGAAATGTGAAGAGACCAACCATGTGCTCAATTGGGAGAAATGTCATTTCATGGTTCTAGAAGGAATAGTCATTGGGCACAAGATCTCCAATAAAGCGATTGGAATGGATAAGGCAAAGATAGAAGTAATGATGCATATGGAACTACCACAAACGGTTAAGAGAATCCGAAGTTTCTTAGGTCATGCGGGATTCTTTAGGAAATTTATAAAGGATTTTTCTCATATAGGAAGGCTTATGACAAGACTCTTATGCAGAGAAGTGCCCTTTGAATGGCTTATGACAAGACTCTTATGCAGAGAAGTGCCCTTTGAATTTTATGAAGCGTGTATGAAAGCTTTCAAGAAGATCAAAGAAGCTTTGGTAACATCTCCAATAGTACAAACTCCTAATTGGGATTTACCTTTTAAAATCATGTGTGACACTAGTGATTTTGCGGTTGGAGCAGTCTTAGGACAAAGAAAAGATAAGAAGCTTCATGTGATCTATTATGAGAGCAAGACATTGGATGAAGCTCAAAAAAAACATGCCACAACGGAGAAAGAGCTTCTTGCTATAGTTTTTGCCTTTGAGAAATTTCGTTCTTACATAGTGGGATCGAAGGTTATAGTGTACACGGATCGGCTTTGAGACATTTATTGGCTAACAAGGATGAAAGCCAAGGTTGCTCAGATGGACTTCTTCTACAAGAGTTCGACCTTAAAATCAAAGACAAGAAAGGGATTGAGAATGGAGTAGCGGATCACCTATCAAGAATGAAGGTTGAAGATGGACTACCAATTAATGAATCACTCCCGGAAGAGCAAATTAACTCGGTAGATACATTCTTCCTCCTTGATGGTAATCTTGACCAATGGGAGGACGAGTGTACAAGTGCGGTTTCAACTATAATGCCTTGGTATGTCGACTTTGTAAACTACATTGTGAGTGGGAAGGAACCACTGAACATGGGAACTTACGGGAAGAAGAGATTCTACCGTGATCATAAATCATACTATTAGGATGACCCTTTCCTCTACAACCAATGTAAGGATGCACTCTATAGGAGATGTGTGCCGGAAGAAAAAGCTAAAGATATGGTACAAACTAGGTGGGCACTTTGCTTCTTCCAAGACAGTTCAAAAGGCCTTACAATCGGGTTTTTGGTGGTCTACAATGTTCAAGGATGCACATGAGGTAGTCTCCAAATGTTATGCTCGTCAAAGGAGGGAAAATATAACAAAGAGAAATGATATGCCCCTAGATCCTAATCTTGAAGTCAAAATCTTTGATGTGTGGGGAATAGACTTCATGGGTCCCTTCCCTAAATCGAATGGAAACTTCTATATCTTGGCGCTCGACTATGTTTTTAAATGGGTAGAAGCAATCGCAATTCCAACTAATGATGCGAAGGTGGTTATCAAGCTCTTCAAAATGATTATTTTTCCAAAATTTGTGACACCAAGGATAGTTATAAGCGATGGTGGAAGCCACTTCATCAACAAATTTTTGAGAAACTCTTAAGAAATAATGGAATGAAACATAAAATGGCAACGCTGTATTACCCACAAATCTCGAGACAAGTAGAGGTATCCAACAGACAAATCAACGAAATACTAGAGAGGACGATTCGTGTGAATAGAAAAGATTTGTTTTTGAAGCTTGATGATGCGCTTTGGGCATATAGAGAAGCGTTAAAAACACCAATTGGAACAACACCCTTCAACTTAATATATGGAAAATCTTATCATTTACCTCTTGAGTTGGAACACAAAACACTTTGGGCAACAAAGAAACTAAACTTCGACTTCAAAGAATCTACGGGAAGAAGATTGGTGTAATTGGAAGAACTTGAGAACTTGAGTACTTGAGACAAAATGCTTATGAAAGCTCCAAAATCTACAAGGAGAAAACAAAAGCCTTTCAGGACAAGAAGATTCTCAAAAAAAAATTCAAGAAAGGAGATAAGGTCTTATTGTTCAACTCTAGATACAAGCTCTTTCCCGGGAAGTTGAAATCAAAGTGGTTGGGTCCATTTTAGGTGGAAGAAGTAATGTCATATGGTTCATTCAGTTTGAAGAATCATTCCGAAGAGGAATTAACGGTGAATTGTGTGGGAGCCGAAATTCTCACTGTCAATGTTATGTGGTTCACGGACTCT
>OVAN01010970.1:0-15157 GCA_900406275.1 Anastatica hierochuntica
CCTAAAGGTTTTCCAAGGTATTCATTTAGAAATTGGGGAAATTGTGAAAAATGCGGAGACTGAAATGTTTGCCTGGGAAGAAGCACTTGACCCTCCCCCGTCGGATGCAGAGGGGGCGTTTACGGAGTACACTCGTTCTTCTGTACTGCGTTGTCGTACGGATGGTTCCTGGATACAGTCGGAATCTTTCTCAGGATTGGGATGGATTTGTCTTGATAGGGATGATTCGATAGTTTTGTTCGGGGCCAAGTGTCTCCGCCGCAGCCTTTCACCTTTACATTCAGAATTGGAAGCGCTTCTATGGACCATGTCAGAATTGATAAATAGACGAATCGACTGCCAGATTTACGAGACGGATTGTATGGAGCTACTCACAATTCTCAATGATCTAGATGCTTGGCCAGCCTTCAGTACTTACACACAAGACTTTCAACGGATGCGTGATCAACTGCCAGGATTCACGGTGTCAAAAATACCACGTTCAGCAAATACACAAGCAGACAGCCTCGCTCGAGGAGCACGTTGTTTACATTTTGATTATCTCTTTGTAGATTCATCTCCTTCGAATTGGGCAACCAATTACGGATTGACTATCTGATTTAGTGTTTGGTTGACCAAAAAAAAACAATTATACTGTTCATTTATATGATAAATTGAACTATTTTATTTTGTATACTTTATTATATATGTTAAAACTTAGATAATACAATTTATTTGATATAGTGAATATATTGTGTTCTTTTGATCCCGCTAGAAACTATGATATTAATAACAATAATCATATTGTCGGTATTTTTAAGAACTTAGTAAAAATTTTATTTTTTTATTTTTAAAATAGAAAATGTAATTATATTATTGTTTAGAATTTTTGTCTTTACATTTTATTATATACACATAAAACGTTAAAAATAGACAATAAATTTTATTTAACATAAATGATATGCAATTTTTTGTAGGTAAACAACATTATTAAAAAAAATTTCCTTTTTCTTTGAACTTTTATTCTTGTCAAAAAAAAATTTTCAATTTTTTAATTAACTTTTTTTAGTTAAAGTTATAATTAATCACACTAACTTTTGAACTTGTACATTAACTTTTAATCTTATACAAGTTCACTTCACAAATAATATATAAAATCAAAAACATCAAATAACATTAAATTTTTGTATAGAAAATTGAAAGGATCAACTAATTTGATATAATTTTTTTTTCTAATACATCAACTAATTTGATACAGAGGGAGTACTACAATATTACAAATTACAAATTACATGAAATCAACAAAAGATACAAAACAAAAATGTGACATACTCATTTCTTAGTTAATAAATATATCAGAATCAGTAAAAATAAGTAATAAGATCCTTTCTCTATGCCTCGACGGTTATAGAGATCTCTACGGGTATCTCCTTTGACGGTGAAAATTTACAAGTGGTTCACGCGATAGAGGACTATGCAATGGTGTCTAACTCTGATGTGCTATCAGACACTTGGCAATGGATCTATATCTGGTGATCTCGTTCTGGGGGTATTGGGGCATGAGTAGTGTTTTCTGATTATGTGGTGGTATTGGTCACGGGTAAGCTCTCGATAATTTTAGAGAAGTATCGGTAAAGTCGTGTTATGTTGTTTAGGATAGTTTGCGTTTATCTTCTTCTTTTTGGACATTGAATCATTTAACCTTAGTATCTTTATGCCGCCATTTAGTTTAGTTGAATAATAGGTTTTCTTCGTTGTCTTCTGATTTGTACTTGTAAGGCTAACCTTTTGTGGGGATGCATAGTTCTAGATTTGGACTTTTCTGATGAAAATTAGGTGGATAGGAGTTAGATTATTGTCCTTTGATTCTTAGTTTCTTGGGTTTTCGCTTTGGTGAAGTTAATTCTTATTAGCTTCTTCTATCTTTCTTTTCGTATTTGATTATAGAGTTTTTTCAACGGCTTTTCTCCGACTTCTTTAACTTTTTGGAAATTTCTACCTTGAACTTTGGTATCTTTCATGTTTGTTTTTTTTGTATTGGATTTTAGTTTTGGTTTCAGGGATATGTATCATATCTGCTGACTTACGTCTCCGGAGAGATCATGTTCTCGGCTTTTGTAAGTATGGGTTGGTCTATTATTCTCTTTAGATATGGTTACGTTTCTTTGTACTGGTTTTGTTGGTTGTAAAACTCCTACTATTTAACCTTTTAATTTAATATTATCATATCACAAAAAAAGTAATAAAAAAATAGCTCATCTTGGAGGTGAATTGTCTAGTTAGGTTCAAAATGAAAGGTATATCAAGATTTTGCAAAATATGTAAATGAATTTTGTTAAAATTAAAAATTTTGATGATTACAAAACATACAAGTTAATTTAAATCATCGATTCAATTTCTTTTCTTTTTCGTCATGAATTATTGATTCAATAATCCCCTAATTGTTGAACATGCAATTGGATTTGAAAATAACTAATTTTTTTTAACTCTGTTTTTCTATTATGGTGGAAGAGGGCACCATGGCTAATAGAACATAATGTTAGAGATTATCTTAAAGGAAAACATAAAAACAAAAGAGAGAAGATGATAGAGGCTTTGGATCCTCCAAATCACAAGGAAGTTGCGAGGGAAGTGGAACAGCGAAATTGCGGGGACCTATGCCTTGCACGCCAAGAAACTGCATAAGCAGGAGGGAACAGAGGCTCGTGAAATCTTCTTTAGAAAGAGGGCAGCGTTTATAGATTGCCTTGGTATGCTTGAATAGCTTCCGAGAGCCACCGTGGGCTGTGGACGGCAATGTAGGACTGGGTACGGTTATCCGTCGTGACGCTTCTAGCAATGGCTGAAGCCGGCTTGTTTCCGTGCCAATCTACAATGGAAAGACTCCATTGTCCTATGTTCTGGAGATGGTGACGTATGGTTGAACCAGGTAGTGGAGAGGTTTGCCCATATGAGAGGTATCGATGGCTGATATCACCTCCGCCTCCGAGAGTTCAAAGATCACATTGTGGAAATGCAGAGTGTTGATACTTTCCACCGCCCATAGTAGACTGAGTAAATGAGCTTCTAAGTGAGAAGACACTCGAGAGTGGGATCTTCTACTGTGAAGAAGTGGCGTCCCTTGGTGGTTAGGCAACAGCCAAGAGGCCCCTCCTACTAGAGAATGAGAAGACCACGAGGAGCCTACATTACATTTCAAGAAGTTGGGTTGTGGGACTTTCCATGATGAAGCTAGGGGAGCTGAGCGGTGTCGAAGGGATTCTCTGCTGTTGTTCAAACTAGCATTTGACAAAGACCATTCATTCACCTCCTCCACCGCTTTGTTGTACACTGTCCTTGGCGAGAGCCTCTGTTTTTCGAAGACAAACAGGTTGCGTGACTTTCAAACCTGCCACAAAACAAATGGGAAAAGGCCTCGAGAGACTGGTGGGATCGTAGAAGAGTCTTTAGTTTTCATAAGGTGATATACGTTGAGGAAGACCGAATTCTGCGAGAAGCCACCCGAAGGAAGAGGGAGACCCGAAAGGTTCCAGACCTCCTCTGCTGTAGGGCAACAGAAGAGGGCATGGTTAATGGATTCATCTGCCGATCTACAGCTTTGACATGTCGATTCTATGGGGATTCCTTTCGAGTGAAGTCTTACCGCTACCGAGAGCGCTCCCGAGAGGGCCTTCCATACGAAATGCTTAATCTTTAGTGGTGCACGAAGCCTCCATATTTGTCTCCATACTTTCTTCTCAATCGGTGGGAGTTGATGGATAGACTCATCTTCCATTTCCGCCAGACTATTTAGTAGTTCATTCCCACTTTTAACATCGTAAAGACCTGATCTCGTGTAAGACCACTTGTAATCATCGTTACTAGCGAGGCTCGGTTGGATTTTTAATATAGCTTGCACATCATCAGGAGCGAAGAGCAAAGTAACCGCGTCAAAGTTCCAGAGATTCGTACGCGGAAGCAGGAGATCAGAGACCATCACTACGTTAATAGGGGGAGTGATAGTGGGCGATGGGGCTCGAGATGGAAGGCTTGGGATCCATTTTTCAGACCAAATACGCGTGCTCAATCCGTTACCAATGGTTTTAAGCATCCCTTTGAGTAAAACCTCCCTCCCATGGATGATACTTCTCCATGCATAAGATGGTCTACGTCCTAGCCCACTACTTAAGAAAGAACTCTCTTGAAAGTACCTGCTTTTAAAGACCTTTGTAAGGAGAGAGTCCGGATTTTGTAGGAGCCTCCATGCTTGTTTTCCCAAAAGAGCTTGGTTGAATCTCTCGATGTCATGGAAAGCGAGACCCCCGTCTTCCTTCTTACGACACATCTTCCTCCAAGACACCCAAGGGATCTTTTTGGTGTTGTTTTTACTACTCCACCAAAACTCTACCATTGTTGAGGTAAGTTTTTTACAAAGGTCTTTGGATATCTTAAAACACGACATGGCGTATATTGGCATCGCTAAGCCGATGGACTTTAAGAGGATCTCCTTTCCTCCCGTGGATAACGCCTTCGCATATCATCCACTTAATCTCGCTTTAAGCTTTTCATGGATGAAGTTTAGTAATTTTCGCTTGGAACCACTGAAATATTCGGGAAGTCCTAGATACTTCCCTTCCCCACCTTCTTTGTCAATGCCCAGAGTTGATTTTACATCCTGTTTGGTGGAGGCCTTAACCTTAGATCCAAAGATAATCGATGATTTAGATTTGTTGACTCTTTGACCGGAAGCCTCCCCGTACCTCGATAAGCACTCCAAGACCCCCTCACTATCTTTTGTTGTGGCTTTACAAATCAATAGACTATCGTCCGCGAAGGGAAGGTGATGGACACTTGGCCCGTTGGGAGCTAACTTAATCCCTTCAATGCGACCTTCCGTTTTTGCCTTATGTAGAGTATGTACAAAGGCCTCAGCACATAATATGAAAAGGAAGGGCGAGAGGGGGTCTCCCTGCCTTAGCCCCCTCTCTGGTTTGATAAAGTCGTGCTCTTGACCATTTAAAAGGACAGAGTATGTCATCGAGTTGATACACGCCATGTTCCATCTAATCCACTGGTGACTAAAACCCTGTTTCTCCAACAAAATCTCGATGAAACACCATTCTACCCTATCGTAAGCTTTGGACATGTCCGTTTTAAGAGCCATATAGTTACCGGATATTGTATCGTTAGTCCTTAGCGCGTGTATCATTTCATGGGCGATGAGTATGTTGTCCGTGATCAAACGTCCAGAGACAAAAGCTCCTTGGGTCTCGGAGACAATCTGCGGAAGAAGGAGCTTAAGGCGGGAACACAGAATGTTTGAGACAATCTTATAGTGGACCGTGCAAAGACTGATGGGCCGCATGACGTTCATTGTAGACGCGTTCGTGACTTTCGGAATAAGGCATAACTGAGTGTGGCTCCATTCCTACGGCAAGACTGAGGTCCGGAAGAATTCCTGGACTTCTTTGACAACTGAGGGGCCAACTATGTGCAGTAAGCTTGATAAAAAGCACCAGTCAGACCATCAACACTTGCTGTGCTTCCACTTTTGACTTTAAAAGCCGCAGCTTTGATCTCATCCGCTGAAATAGGTGCAGACAGCTTGTCATTCATGTCAGGCGAGACTCGGGTTTGAAAACCTTCAAAAATCTGATCCAAGCCATAAGGATCAGTGCTGCGAAAGAGTTCCTTATAGTACTCTATCGCAATATTCCCTTTTGAGCCTTCGGAAAACATTTCTCTACCTTTGTTATCCCTGAGCATTAGAACTCGGTTCTTTAGCTTTCGTCCTTTGACTGAGTTGTGGAAGAAAGTAGTGTTGTTATCACCTTCTCTCAGCCACTGCTCCCTGCTTTTCTGTCTCCAGTACCTCTCTTCTTCATTGTAAGCATCAGAGAGTTTCTCTTTTAGACTGTTCATCAAGTGAACATTCGGGTGAAGCTTTGCAATTTCCTTTTCTAGGGCCAAGTGTAATCGATCGATGAGAAGTTTCGAGTTGACTGTGTTTGCTTTCTTCCACCGAGATATGTTTGTCCTACATCTGGAAATATTTTCAGAGATCGAGCCCTCTGTTTTCCAGCTTCTCTTGATCACCTCTTCAAAACCAGGCTTTGCGATGAGCCTTCTATCAAAATAAAACCGGCCTCTTCCGTGGGCCTCAGGTTCTAAAGCAAAGTTTACTCTAATGGGCCTGTGGTCCGAAGCCCATAAATCCTCGTAGACCATTAGCGATCTTGGGAAGAGTTTGAACCACATCTCGTTTCCAAAGCTGCGATCAAGTTGACATTGGATCCACGTCTTATCTCTCCACCCTCCCCACGATAACTTGTTACCAGAGCTTCGTATTTCCTTGATCTTGCAAGCCGATACCATGTTTCTGAAATTCCAGAAGGTGTAATCGTCGCGTATTGGACCTCCGAGTTTCTCAGTGTTGTTTAGAAGTTCGTTAAAATCACCGATTAAAATCCAGGCATCATCACGGTTAATACCAATGTCAATCAACTTGTCCCAAATTTCTTATCTTTTACTACAAACTGGGTCTCCGTAAACGCAGGTCATAAAAAACACAATGGAACCCATCTGGACTTTCAAACCGATAAATCTTTTATTAGAGGCGAGAACATCAACTACAAACCCGTTTTTCCAAAAGACCGCTAGGCCGCCACTAAGGCCTTCCGGTTCAACGGATTGCATATGAGCATATCCTAGGCTATTCATTAAATCTAGAACATAAGAATCCTTTTGTTTCGTTTCCATGAGGAACAAAAAGTCGGGGAAATGTTTTTTACGCATTCCCCTCAACCGGTTAATTGTCTCGGTGCTCCCCGAACCTTGACAGTTCCAGCTCATCAAGCTCATTACACCTGAAGCGGCTTCAATACGGAAGCCACCGATTTGTCTTTTGTCTTCGGATTCTTGTTGGGGGGATTATCTGTGGGAGGCAATGCCTTTCTCTTGCTGGTGTATCTCTTTCTACCACTGTCTGGAGCTTTCTGTGAGGTGTTGGGGATTCCAAACTTCCTCTTCCAGGATGGAGAGCGCCTGCGTGATCCTTGTTTAGCTCTAGAGAAGTCAGGTTGGTCCATATTCGCCTGTGCCGAGAACATGAAGCCCGAACTAGCCTGTTTAAGATCCTGGATGGGGGCACTCAGAGCATGCTCCGGAGCAGGATGCTGCTCAGAGAAGGAGTTATTCCCAATCTCAGACCAAGTATCCAGGCCCTTGTGAATGGCCTCTTTTCTTTGCAGGAGTATGCCCTTGTACAGTACTGAGTCCTGGCTTCCGTTAGCAGGGGAAGGCAGAGAGATCAGAGGTTGTTTAGAAGCCGCCTCCTCAATTGATTGTTGAACTCGGATGATTCGAGCTTGACGCTCGGTGGGGTCAGCATGAGAGATATATTGAATGGCCATCTGGTGTTCTTATTTAGATAGTTCAGGAAACATAGGAGAGAAACCCGGCGGGATATCGAGTGGCACCCTCTGTGACCTATTCTCTCCTTGGGGTCCGAGCAAAGTATTATCGGAAGGGACTTCCTTGCTCACCTCGCAAGCATCAACAGGTGGGGGTTTCATAAGCAGCGGGCATTTGGATTTCTCATGGGAGAGTTGAAAGCAATGAAAGCATTTCTTCCTTATTCTCTCGTATTCATACCTGATGATGACAGATCCTCCATTCGGGAGATTTAGAATCTTTGTTTCTCTGGTTGGGCTTTCAGTGTTGAAGAGGATTCGGACCCTGACAAAATAAGTCTTCTGAGAGGCCTTTGAGTCATACTCAATTTCCTGCACATGTCCAATAGCTTTGGCCAGACGCCGTATTGTGTCGAGGGTACAATGGTTCACAGGGATTCCTCGGATACGAATCCAAAGGTCCATGCTAGAGAGGAAGTTCTCTGGAGGGGAGGGGATCCATCTTTTGAGAACAAGAGTCCAATGGTTAAAAGACCAAGGACAGTCTTTCATGACCTTGAGGAGGTCTTCTTCCCTCTGGAAGATAAACTGGAAGTGTGTTTTGGACAGCGCAATTCCTCTCACTCTGTCGTACACTCTCCAGATCTCAGGCATCACCTCAATCATCTTGGCCATGTTTTGTGCTCCTGGGTTGAGTAGTCTGCCAAAGAGGCTACACTGGTTTCGTCATAGATCTTGAACCGGGGACTGTCAGGAAGTGTGATAGGTTCGTCGTCATGGAGGGAGAGAGCCGTGATTGCAGCGTTAAGGGTATCGGCCATGGCGGCGAAGGCTTTTCTACGGCGGAGTAAAAGATTGCGATGGAGAAAAGGTATAAGGTGGTGAGATTCCGAGGAGGAGAGTGGGAGTGGGTATTTAATGTGGAAGGTAATTATCGGTGATTGGCCAATGGCTACAGTTGTTCTTTCCTTGTTCAAGAACATCTAGTGATTGCACGATGATTTAGTTTCCAAAGATGGGTTTGATTTAGAGCTGATTGAAGAAAAAAGGAAAGGAAGGCTTGATTGAGGGGGCTGAATAAAATCAAGGTGATTTAGTTTCCAAGATACCGTAGCCTCTTGGCCGGAAAAGAGATCCACTCAACGGTGAGGGATACGAAACAAAACCAGAAATGGAAAGAGCAGACCCTCTGTTAGAGAAAGAGAGGACTAAGCCGAAAAAAAAACTTTTTCACGACCAAAAGAGAATTGAGTATCCAACAAAGATGAAACATTATCAAAGATGAAAATAACTAATTTACCCAAATAAATTTGTATGAAAACAAAATAAATATCTTTTTGTACTTTTTCAGTAAAAAAAAAAAATTAAATACATTTCGGAACCTATGAAACTAAAAAAAGTTTCACTGACTTCTTCCTTGCTCTGCGCCGCCGTGCCGTATTCTCTTTTTCAAACTCGCTCTCCCTCTCGAGCCATTCCTGGCAGGTTAGCTTCTTCGATTCTCCTAATAGACCAACTTAGCTTTAACATGCAGATTTGTTTTCTCTATAGGTTGTGTTCGTCTTAATGTGCAGAGATTGATTAAACCCTAATTGTTTCATTTCTATTGTAGATTGATCTCCATGTATCGTTAATGGGTTTGTTTCTGCTCACTTCAAGTTTGTGACTTTTTCATTTTCTCTGAACAGGGTTACGGTTTCATCCTTCATTTTCGCCAATGCAAAGCTTGTAACTTTGAGGTATAACGCATCCATGGCCGCCTCTGATCAGCGTCGTTCTCGCCCCAACGACGAAAGCCCTTCAAGACCGAACAAGAAGATGAAAGCAATCCGCAACCCAGAAAAGAATCTGCTTGTTAGTCTCCATTCCTTTTCCAAGTCCAAGGACCTTTCAGCTGCGTTAGCTCTTTATGATGCAGCTGTCGCTTCCGGCGATGTCCGTCTCGGCCAGCAACACTTCCAGACCCTTCTTTACCTCTGTTCTGCTTCCATTAGTGACCCATCTCTTCAAACCCTTGCCATTGACCGTGGCTTCCAGATTTTTGACCGTATGGTTAGTTCCGGGATAAGTCCTAATGAGGCATCTGTCACTTCTGTGGCACGACTAGCTGCTGCCAAGGGTGATGGTGATTATGCTTTCAAGCTTGTCAAAGACATTGTTGCTGTTGGCGGGTTATTTGTCCCTCGTCTTAGAACTTATGCTCCGGCTTTGCTCTGTTTCTGTGAGAAATTGGAGGCTGAAAAGGGTTACCAAGTTGAGGAGCACATGGATGCTTCAGGTATTGCATTAGAGGAGGTGGAGATCTCGGCTTTGCTGAAGGTAAGCGTTGCCACGGGACGAGAAAATAAGGTTTATAGATATTTACATAAATTAAGGGAATGTGTTGGCTGTGTTAGTGAAGAAACTTCAAAAGTTATCGAGGAATGGTTCTGTGGAGAGAAAGCTAGCGAGGTTAGCAATAGTGGGATTGGTTCTGATATGGAGTTGCTTAGAGCAGCTGTTTTGAAGAATGGGGGTGGATGGCACGGTCTTGGGTGGGTTGGGGAAGGCAAATGGATTGTGAAGAAAGGTAATGTCAACCCTGCCGGGAAATGTTTGAGTTGTGGTGATCATTTAGCTTGTGTTGATGCCAACGAGGTAGAGACTAAAAGTTTTGTGGATTCTTTGGTGGCTTTGGCTCTGGAGAGGAAGGCGAAGATGAATTCATGTGAGCCAATGGCGGACTTCAGCGAGTTTCAGGTTAGAAAGAAATAATGGTTTTTTAATCTTGTCTCTAATATTGTTTGGAACTTATAACTATGGGAGATTAAATCTAGCATAAGATAAATATTCTGGAAAAAACAATTAAAGCTTCTTTGCTTTGCTAATTTTGATAATTCTTTGCAAAAGAGACTTAGGTGTATTTGTGTCTGCAGTGTTTGTTTAATACTTTCCATGGATTATTACTGACTCGGAGCACAACATTCTCTGTGGTTCTGTAGAGTTTCGGATGTGAATTTCTTAGCTATTTAACAGGCTCCATTGAGAAAGAAAAGAAAATGATATGATGTAGCTTCTGTTTTTAGATTTCCTTAGATGTAATGTAATGTCGGTATCTCTTATTAGCTTGAAACAGAGTTATCGAAAAGAGGTGTTCATATTAATGTGATCTAATTTTCATTATAATTGACAGGAGTGGCTTGAAAAACATGGAGATTATGAAGCTATACTAGATGGAGCAAATATCGGGCTCTACCAACAAAATTTTGCAGATGGTGGTTTCAGTCTACCACAGGTCTCATCAAATTTTTTTTCCTTTTGAACTTTTTTGGGGAAATACATTCTTACGAATACTTACACAATGCACAATGGTTGTAAAAGAGCAGCTTGAAGCTGTAGTGAAGGAACTTTACAATAAAAGTGGTAACAAAAAATGGCCGCTAATTCTCTTGCACAAGAAACGGGTCAATGCGCTTTTAGAAAACCCTAATCACCGAATTGTGGTGGAAGAATGGATTAACAACAACGTCCTATACGCGACTCCACCAGGTTCTAATGATGATTGGTAATGGACAGACTTAAACTGTTTTCTACGAATCCAACCAACATGTTTGGTTCAGTTTGATTACTCAATCTTCTGCTTTCTTTTTTGAATATCAGGTATTGGCTTTATGCTACTGCGAAACTCAAGTGCTTGCTTGTGACCAATGATGAGATGCGAGATCACATTTTTGAATTGTTAAGTAACAGTTTCTTCCAAAAATGGAAAGAAAGGCATCAGGTAGTTTACACAAATTCTCCATTCTGGCTTAAGTATGATGTTTTCGTAGGGAAAGATGTTGAAAATCTAAGTCGTGGTTCAGGTTCGGTATACTTTTGTGAAAGGTTGTCTAAAGCTTGAAATGCCACGCCCTTTTTCCGTTGTGATTCAGGTTAATTACCTTCGCTGAACTTTGATTTCTTTGCTGAGATTTTTTTTTTGTCAACCGAACTTGAATCTGAGTTGTGGCATCATTAGACTAGTTGACATCATCGACATGTCCTTTTGTTGAAATACGTGAATCTGTGTGCTTTCAGGAATCGGAGAAAGGGTCATGGCATGTTCCGGTCGTGTGCCATAACAGCGAAGAGGAGTCTTTAAGAGATTGGATTTGCATTACTAGACAGAGTTTATAGATTCATTAGACTGCTGCTCAGTTTTACGACTATGTGATCGAGCCAATTTTCCACCGTCCGATGTTAGATCTTGAAATTCAGTTTTTTTTTTCTGGAGTAAAGCATTTAAAGTAGTTTTTGTTTGTTTAAGTTTGGACCATTATGAATCGAAGCCAGACTTAGTTTCTAGTTTGGGTCAAGAGAAAAATGCCATAACCCAAGTTTGGACCGTTATGATTTGACATCATCGTTTCAGATTTTTTGTGTTTGTTGTAAGAACATTTTATCAAGTTTTGCATTCTGTTTTGAAAAAAAATGTTTTGTACTATAGTAATCAGCACAATCAACACGACCATGATTGTTTAGAGTTTTTGAAATGGATTTTGGATTTTAGTTTTCAGAATTTGGTTTTTAGTTTTAGATTTTTAAAATGAAATTTTTCGGTAAAACTAGTTTTTGGTTTTTTGAAAAGAAATAATGCAAATGAAGTAAAAACTAGATTCCTAACTTTAAGGACAATTTAAAATCTAGAATCTTGAATAGATGATTAAAGTGTGAAAGTTTCTCTAAAAATTTGGAAAACCAATTTTTCAAAATCTTAAGCGGTGAATTCATTATATATATATATATATATACACATATATATATATATATAGAGGTTACTCTTTTACTTTTTTTTTTACTTTTTACTTTTTCTATATATATAATGGAGCAATAGAGATCTTCTTCGAATATGCGTTGAGCGTTACAACATGTGATAAGCCGTGGTCGCAGGAGCTGTCGGCGAGTACCCTAGATCTAACAGCGTAAGACTTGTAAACCTAATTGAGACGCAGCTCGCTAGCAAAAAACGAAAATAAAACCTAAAGCTCTAAGTATGAGTTGTGTAGAAATTTTTGTATCTCCCCATCTTTCTTCTCCTTAGCCCCCTTTTATATGCCTTCGTAGGTTAAATCCGTTTCCTTTTCCGCCCTAGATTTGTGTATATCCTCCGGTGAAAATATTCCATTTTTTCGGGAATATTTCATATCTTGACGAATATTCCATATTTATCTTCAAATTCTTACTTTATTGTATTTTCCTTTTATCTTTCGCGAAATTCGGATAGATCGTTGATGCAACAGGGCCCGTCCTCGTTCCGAAATCGTAAGTGGAATTTTGTCGCGTTTTGGGTCTTTGTGGGTCGTTTAGCGACAAAGTGATTTTTACGATTTCTTTCGGAGAAATTGTTCTTCGCACGACTACGTGGTGACGGTTTTATGAAATGATAAGACCGATTGTATGGCTAAGACAATTTCGGTGTTTGAGTTAACCGTTATCGTTTCATACGATCGATACGAAGCTTTTTTACGGAAAGTACGAATCTTTACGATTATTGCCGCGAAACTTCAACGGAGATTCCAATCGGGCCGAAACAAGAAATGCTTGACCCGTGATTCAAAGGAGAAGACGATCGGGAAAGCGTGGTCTAGAGTCCAGACGGTGGTCTGGGCGCCCGTTTGGGCGTCCAGTCTGGGCACCTGTTCGGGCGTCCAGACGGTGGTCTGGACAGCTAGACTTGCCGTTGTTCGTATTTTCGAAGTGACGTGGTTGCCCGTTGTTTACGGTGACTTCTTGTCACTCAGGAACTCGTTTACTAGTGCCTCTCGGGAGTTATTCGGGAATCATGGTCGTTGATTTCAATGTTGCCATTTTTGACCCCAACAGTTAGCCCCCCAGCTCGCAAGTTTCGATTGTGACTCTTGCGGGCAAGTGGTGTGTTTAATCGGAATCTACGGTCGAGATGTTTACGAAGACGAATTTTATCGATTATTTTATTGCGTAGAAATCCTTATAAATATTGGACTCCCTCTCTCATTCCTCATTCATTCCTCACTTCTTCAAACTTTTGATTTGAGAGCTCTTGCTAAGAGAACATGACTTCCTCTTGCGATGGACAGAAAGACAACGGCTCTAGGGTGGATGCCGCCCCTCCTGAGAATCCTTCAAATCCTCCGACTCGTGAAGCCATCCCGGAGCACGTGGCCGAGTACCTGGCTTTCTGTGACGACCTGTCTTGTCGAGAGGTCGAGGTGGGGAACGTTGTCGTTATTTCCCCGGCGGGTTCTTCGATCCCGGTTGCATCACCAGTTCCTGAATTCGTGCCACCACCTCCTTCTCCAATCGGTCCGGAAGATGGGATGATCCACCCGACGGGCTCTTCGACGACTCCTGTTCCCGTTAGTGATTCGGAGTAGGGGCATGAGTCGATGCCTCCTCCCTCGGTTAGGCGAGAGATCGTCCTAGGCCTTCATGCTTAAGGCGCCACCCCCGCTGTTGCTTTGGAGGGGCACAAGAGGGCTTGTGCCGGTACGGAGGTGGTTAGGAAGAAGAGGTGCGTCAGAGGGGTTGAAGTCGGACCTTCTCCCTTAGGATCTTCTGGCCCGAGCGCGCGGTCGCAGCATCATTCCAAGGTTCGTTCCGTGGCTCTTTTCTCATTGCGTCGGATTCTTTCTTCTTTCTTTTGTCTTACTCTCTTTTCGCGCAGTTTATATCTTTGATTGACAGGATGATTAATGACTACGATTCGAAGTTCGAGCGTCTTAAGAAAGAGATTGTTGAGTCGAAGGATCAGTCGTCGCGGTTTGAGAAGAAATTGGAGGGTATCGAGGAGGCCCATTCCCTCGAAGTATCTCGATTGGAGACTCAGATTGGCGAACTCTAGAGAGATCTGGGAAGACGACGAGCTCATTGCTTAAGGAGAAGACGGATAGGAAGGCCAAAGGCTCGGAGTTGCGTCGTCTGCGGCGTCGGATGCAGCGCGAAGAAAGCTCATCGAGCCGTGGGATTGCGGAGGTCGTGGCCGAGTCGAGGGCTACTCTTTACGCTGATTCTCGGACTCGTTTCGATAAGATTGTGAGCTCTCTCTATTCATTGATGGATACCCACAGCAGGGATCTCGCCCTGGCGGTTATCGAGGGAGCAATGAGCGAGATCTGGACGTTCCTTGACGAAGAGTCTCCATCTTGGTAGGCTGAAGAAGCGAAGTTGTCCGCTCGCCAAGAGGAGCTGGAGGCCGCTGAGGGGGACTTTAGTTTTATCTTCGCGTCTCTAAAATCCGATTGTGCCCTTCCGTCGTTTTCCGAAAACTCTGAGAGGCAGGATCCCGTGGGCATCGAGCTTGACGACGCCGAGGGGGGAGGTGGAGACAATGTGTCTCCAAATTCTGGTGAAGTAGTGGGTGAGGACGCGGTCCTCCCCGCGGATGATTAGCATGGTTGTAGTCCCGTTCGGGACGTTTGTTTATTTTTTAGTTATGGTTTGTTTTCACCTGATAAGGCCTTTTTATGTTTCGAGATTAGCCGTGTGTAGTTGTGAATCCCTTGCCACTTTGTGGCTTTGTGTCAATGAATTCCGTTTTTATTTCGACTCGGTTGTGTATAAGTAGCGTCACGGTTGCAAAGACAGATCACGAGTTGTCATCCTGTGTCTATTCTTCTGAGATTCGCTATATTCGTTGTTTGTATCGGATGCGAGTTGACGAAAGATTTACTCTTTCGGATTTTTTTGAACGTGAGAACATAGACGAAGAGACAAATTTTGGAATCTCGTACCGGTTAGAAACTATGTCTTGAGATGTCTGAGACCAGTGTGCTGGGTTTGGTTTGATTTGG
>OVAN01010971.1:0-15156 GCA_900406275.1 Anastatica hierochuntica
TCTTGGCGCCAATTGGCGTCAAGACCAAGCCTTGGTCTTAGCGCCAATTGGTGCCAAGACAGACCTTCGATCTTTACGCCAATTGGCGCCAAGATGGACCTCCGGTCTTGGTTCCAATCGACGTCTAGATCGGNAGTCAATCGGCGTTTAGAAAGTTCTCCGAAATGACGCGGTTCTCCGATGCTTTCGATGGTTTCGTATCGCTCCGAAGGTTGTATCGTGTGGCCTTGTGAGAGTTGTCTGAAAGCTATTGATGCTAAATTTAGCATTCAGATGCTTTAGTTTCTCGCGGATGGATATAATTCTTTGGTAGATCGTCTAGACCCCAATTGGCTTGCGGTCTAGACGACGGTAAGGCTAGATGACGACAAGTCTAGATGACAGCAAGTCTAGACGACGGTGAATCTAGATGACGGTAAGTCTAGACGACGTTAAGTCTAGACGACGTTAAGTCTAGACGACGGTGAGTTTAGATGATAGTAAGGTTAGACTACGTTAAGTCTAGAAAACGGTATGCTAAGTCTAGACAACGACGAGTCCAGACGTTGGTCGTGTTCCCGAGTAAGTTTGATTAAAGATGCGATCTTGGACATTAATTTCGAGATGACTGTTTTTGACACCAACAATGATTTCTTTTGCAACTGATATGTTGTATAACTATTGCAGTGGGGATAATGATATTACGTTTATTATAAACTACGATGGGAAGTTTGAGAATTTGGAAGGAGGTCTTTGCTATGTTGGTGGAAAAATACATTATCTTGAAACTGCTTCTCATAGTCTATTTGGTGGAATAATGTCGGCAGGGATTGTTGATATGTATGGGCAGCGAGTTTGGTACAAGCTTCCTTACGAAGGATTTTCAGATTTGAAGGTGTTGTGTGATGGTGGTATAAACTTCCAAAACATATGTAATGCTACAAAATGGATAAAGACAACAGAAGTGTATCTTGACCACGAGGAGGTTAACAATGAGGCTGAATAGAGTGAATAATTGGGTGTCAATGGTGCTAATTCTGGAATAAGAAGGAATGAGGCATGAGAGAATAATAAATTAGATCCGCAAGATGAGCATATAGAAAAAATAGTTGACGAGTTTGTTGATGAGAAAGAGGATAATGGAGCTCATAGAGATACACCTCATGTCTCGGATGATGACACCGAAAGTGGATATGAAAGATGGCAAATAGGAAGTGGAGAGTTGAAGATTATGCAGGTTTTTGAAAGTATAAACGAGTTCAAGGATGTCGTGTTAGAATATGCATTAATGGGAGGTTCTAATATCAAATACACAAGATGGGGACATAAATTTTGCGAGGAAAATGGTGTTGTAGTCGGTGAGGCTCCTTGTACTTGGCGAATCTATTATTTTTATGAGAAATCAGTGCATCAATACATGGTGAAGTCCTTCCAAGGAGAGTATTCTTTCATGAAGACGGGTATTGCAAGTTATTCACTGACCGTGTCATTGCTAAGCTTCTTATAAATGAGGTTAGACACGATAATGGATTAATGCCAAGGGTCATAGAAGAAATCATTCTTGACAGATACAACTTGACAGTGACACATGATATCGATAGAAAGACCAGAAAGAGAGCATTGGAGGTGAAAAAAAGGAGTTTGATGAACAATTTGAAAGGATTAAAGACTATAAAGAGAAAATTCTATATTACGTTAATGCTTTTCATCTTTTTTGTTCGAATTTCAGTTAAGTTTGATTCTAACATATTGGTTTGTATTGTTTGACAGATCAAATCTTGGGTCTCGGGTTGATCTCCTAACAACCATTAGAAATGATGGTGTTGAGATATTTGACAAGTTTTATGTGTGTTTTAAAGCTCTGAAGACAATATGGAGAGCTTATTGTCAACCCATTATTGGGATTTATGGATGCTTTATGAAATCTACCTCAAAAAGACAACACCTAGCAGCTGTGGGAAGACACACGAACAATTAAATATATCCTGTTGCATAGGGCGTTATTCAATTTGAGGACACCAACAATTGGAAGTGGTTCATTCAAGGCTATAGTCTGATTTAAACTTCAAAATGGTGAAGGGTTCACACTTATCTTTGATAAACAGAAGGTAAGCTTATTATTCTTTTGTGTGAATGGTTGAATACTTAAGTTTAAATACTTTCTTACTATTTTCATTATTTACAGAGACTTATAAAGGTTGTGGATGAAGAACTTCCTCACATATAGCATCGTATGTGCGTTAGACACTTATACGAGAACATTAAGAAGCTACACCCGAACAAGCCTACGTTTAAAACATTTTTTTGGGCAGTGGTTAATAGCTTCAACGAGGAGGATTATAAAGCGTCACTTAAGGAGCTTAAGGAATTTGACTCTCATATATATGATGACTGGAGGTGAACGATCCCACAACATGTACTCGTGCATTCATCAGCACCACTTCTAGTTGCGGAGATGGACTCAACCATTTCTCAGAGTCTTGCGATAGCGGTCTAAAGAAAGCGCGTTCTCTGCCTTTAGATGAAATTCTTGAGACTATTAGAAGACAAGGTATTGTTAAAATTGAGGGGAGGAAGAAGAAGTTGGTGAAGTGTAAGGCTAAATACAATATAAAGGTTACAAAAACCATGCTGAAGATGAGGAAAAGCGCAAATGGTGTAAGGAAATGTTCGCTGCTCTGAATGTTGTTTCAGAAGTCGATGAGAATGACACTTGCTATATTGTAAATATGGACAAGAGAACATGTAGCAGCAGAAGATGAGACCTCATTGGGATTCTGTGTCGTCATGCTTTAAAGGTCATTTTAGATAAAAAGCTTAATGCCGAAGATTTTGTGACGGAGTGTTACTTGACGACTTTGTGGAAGAGACAATATAGTGATTCAATCACTCTGGTTGAAGGAATGAAGTTTTGGAAGGATACTTCTGGTTCTCAGATTGAACCACCACCAAGACCTCCTAAGAAAGGTCGGAAGAATAATCCACAGAAGATGAAGAAGTCGATTAATGAGTCTCCTACTAAAGGGAAGAAAGTGTCTAGACATCTAAAGGTGATTCATTGTTATCGTTGTCGTATGACTAGACATAACTCCCTACACTGTAAGAATGATGGAGTTCCGAACAAGCCGAGGAAGACTTATTCGAGAAGGAGAAAAAACCATCACAAGGTGAGTCATTATAATTTGACCATGGTGAAGCTCTGGGACTAAGTCAGCCAACGCAAACATCCATATTGAATGGGTAACTTCAGGTTCGCTATACTAATTAGATTTCAATCATCATTGAACTTTTGATAATCTTGTAATAACACCTCTTATAGCTCTTTTTTCAGGTTCCCATGTTATTATTCTCTGCTTATTTTGGTATTGTATATTGAAGAACGAGGCAACCTAGAGTTGGACGTTGTTTTTTTATGCTTTGGGTGTGTTGTCAAGAAGGAAGCGGTTTAGGTTTGTATGTTGGTTTTTGGTGTTTTAGGTGTTTCTCGGATTCTTTAGTTGTGACTTATGATGTTGTTCACTTCTCTTTTCTAAAACTTATGGATCTTTTTTGTAGACCTTCTTATGTTATATGACAATCTTGTATTCCAGAACAATTTAACAATCTTGCAACAAACTTGTCATGTTTATAACAAAAAACAAAGTTATAATACAAGCCGTTTACACCTATAAAAACCAACAATCCGATAAGCATATTGTATCCGAAAATAGAAAACATTCATTCCAATCTTGCACATAACTACTTAGTAAAATAGTAATACACTATCATTATTCCAACTCCACAAACTCTTATCTGCTTCAAACTCTTCTCATCGTTCTCATACTTGTGAACTAACTCGTTCATCTCTTTCATCTTCAATGTTTTAGTCATAACTTCTTATTCCATCTTCACATGTCTGAGATCGAAGCTCCAAATGGCCAATTTTTTCATCAAACAAGCTCTTTATATCCTCAATTCCCTCTACAACAGATTTATCTATCTATTTAAACAAATGATTATTATTCTACATAACAAAATCGTTCACTATAGTTAAAGCAAACAAAGAAAAATCGTTCCTAATTTTATAACATACACAAATTTTTTTACCTCTTCATTGCCATTAGGAAAACCATGGAAAAGTCTTCATGGGTTCTCGGTTTTTTTCAATGTAAAAATCACAGAAGTTTCTCCACACTTCTTACAAAATTTTGGAAACCCTCTCTCTCTTTCATACCTGCGACACTCCTTTTTGCGCTCATAGCTGTACCATACGAGGAATTAGGGTTAGATGAGCTAGATATTTGCGCCTCTCTTAATCTCATTTTTCTCTCCTTTGTCTCTCTCGAACTGTGATTCTTCTCTATCGTCGCGACTCACTGAAGAGGAAGATAGGTTTTTGTTTCTGAAAACGCAAAACGGGGTCGTTTAGTCCAACCTAAAATGATGTCATTTATTGATAAGGCTTATGCAATTTCCACATAATAACCTTGTTAATCCTCATAAGCACCCCCTTTAAATCCACTTAAGCATCTGTAACCATTTGACTAACGGAGACACAGTCAAAGTATGAATAGACCTAAATTTTTTTGTTCGTGTATGAAATTTGAATATATTATTGTTGTTGTATGTTTTAGCACATGAGCTAAATGTAAATACTGATCGCGATCACGACGCTCGATGTATGAATTGGCCGATTTCTCTACTTCTAAGGAGAGCTTGCGATATGGAGACCTTTTCTCTCCACGTATCTTCATTTATGTATAGAATCAATCATTGCTCCTCTGAAAAAGACGGAGAATCAATGACGCATAACTGGTATGAGAGTAGCGTATGCTAGTCTGTTAGTGTCCCATCTTCCTTTGCTAATGACAACCTCTTTTTTCTGCAAGACAAAATCCCATGTATATTTAGAGCTAATGAAGACTGGAGTTGTAAGGTAAAGATTCGAGAAAGTTTGTTAATTTTCACAAATCCTCTGCTTTGTTTAGAAAGAGGTTGCTAGATGCCTTTAGAAAAAACTCAAAACATATGGGAATTTATAAAGAGAGAGGAATGGGGACCTAATTATGTATCCCTGAAGGCATAAATGGCTTTAGATGTGAGACTTTTGCCTTTATTACAGATCGCTCACAAGACAGAGTTAATGCATGGATAACAAAGTGCCCTTGAGAAGTAAAGAAAAACTAATTAAAGTTGCTCTTTAGCTTTACCAACTTATATTATGTCTAGCTTTTTTTTCCACCTTAAAGTATTCGATAAGCTGACAGCGCAATAGCAAAGTATTGGTGGAACACAAATCCGTAATGTTAGGGAATACATTGGGCGATATGGTAAAATTTGTGTATCTCTAAAGTTGATGGTGGGGTGTCCCTGCATGAGTTCATCTCGGCTCGTTTGGCTAAACAATTTTGGCGCATTTTCGAGATCCAAAATCTCTTCTAGCTAAAGTCTGTATAGAAAGATATTATAAAAACACCACACATTGGAAGACTACTTTGGAGGATAATCCCTTTTACAATTAGTGAAGTATATTGTCAACGAAATCTCTTAGCCAATTAGAGATAAAAAAGAAAATACATTATGGTCTTAATACCAGAATGTGGGAGGATCCCTTGACTCTGTTAAGGTTAGAGCTAGCTATAAAAATGATCTCACTAATTTGATGTCTATCAACGATTTTGTTGACGGAGGACCAAGCAGTACAACCTGGATATGTTGGAGAAATTTTTGGACCCTGAAGTTATCTCGTTGGTAAAAAGTGTACATATCAACGGTCATTCCATACAAATAATTTTTGTTGGGAGCATACAAAATCTGGCATATATATATACATTATGACAGGTATTGGGTTGCAAAGAATATGCTGAATATTTGGGGGGGGGGGGGGGNTGTTTGGAACCCAATATTTTTGTCCTTAAAATTCATGTATGGAAGGTTTAAGCTCATGAGAAAATACATCATCGTATATGGTAAATCATATCAGGCCACATCAGGATAACGCAAAATCATTTTCCTAGGTGTGGTAGTTCAGAGATATAAGTGAATCACTCGTCATTTATATCCACCGATTATGCAGACATGGCCCTTAGTGACCATTCCGTCGATCCTAAGAAGTTCCCTACATCTACTCTTTATACAAATAAGGATAATATCTTTTGGAGGAAAGAAAGAATGCTGATCCTCTGTGAATTTTATGGTTTGTTTTAAAATTTCGTATTGACAAATTGTTTTGTGAGATTTCTAGAAAGCTCCCATATATTGTCATCCATGCTCTAGCTGAGTGTCAGGCATGGAACAAATCCTTAAAGGAATAGATAGCATTGGCTAAGAGATGTGTGCCCGGAGATTTCTAGACTTATGTTTGTGAAATATCTGGTGGATGGATTATGAAAGAATGTTGACATTCGTAGTTGTCTTAGTTGGACTCTATTAGGTGAGGATGTAGACTGCAATCTGATGGGATCCAAGAACAAAGTTTGACGTCTATTGGCATTCCATGCTAACCTTATGTCTCTGATTTAGGCTATACATACTATGCTATCTCTTTCAGAGACATACACTTTTGGTACAAACAATCAGGATCTTACCCGCATAATTGACATGCCGGAGGAATGGGCCAAACTTCTCGACGGAGTTTCACGAATTCAACATGTTGAGAAATCTTTTTAGTATATTACGGTGGAGTATGTCTCCTGGATCTCAAATATTAAGGCAGTTAAGCTTAAAGTTTAGTTAGATTATAAGTTGCTTGTTTTTCCCTTGTTGGTTAATCTATTCGGGTTTAGTTTGTCACACCACCACCTCAAATTGGATTAACAGTAACATTATTGTGTTAAAAAAAAGTTGGTGGTGTAGTTTAATGCTATCTAGACGACGTGCTATACACAGAAGTAATACAAATTTAAAATCACTGCAATTTCATTTGAAGACCAACTATCCAATTCAAAGCTTTATTTATTTAAACATCTTGGATATTAAAATGGTTAAAGTTTTATTTTTAGAGCGCTCATTCAAAATTAAACAAAAAATAGTTACATGTGAAAATGAGAAATTTTATTTATTTATTTTCATTTGTTAATTTTTTAAACGGAGGAAAATCATGGTTCAAAACTTTTCCACACACAAACGCATCATCAATTTACACAATTTTACAAAAAATTGGATTTCAATGAAAATAGGTCAAAAATATAGCAATATATTATCTGGAGAAATTCTTTTCACAAATCTCTCCGACAAAATTGGATGAAGTGTTGAGAGGAATTTCCACCATGATGGTGACTAAGATGAATGGAACAATAAATTTAATATGACATAATCCTTATGATTTATCGACATAAGACTTCAAGCCCAAATGAAATAACAAATTTATTGTTCCAGCGTACATGGAATGTCATCAAGAATTACCTTGTAGGTTTTAAAATATTTTCTTTGCAGTCAGGAATCAAATACTTAATGTTTGGGATAACTTTATTCCCTTAGAGTCTAGTTTTAGCTAGGTCGGGGGCACATAAACAAACTCTCTAGTTGAATTATGAGAATATTGCTTATTGTATAGATAGACTCGAAACTAGAAGTTCTCCATAAAATATTATGAAAATATTCTTATTCGGAAACTATAAATACAAGGGAAAGAACGCTAATTAAATGATTCGAAACAGTTTTGCTCAATAACATTGTAATCGATTCCATTACAAAAGATCAATAAAGAATCGTTTTACATCTCTTTACATTTTTTGTTCGTGTTATTCTCTATCAAAGGATCACCAATGAACCCCTAGAAAGTTTGGCGCTAGAAGGAGTGGAGATTTCAACTAGAACAAAATAACAAAGATGAATGAATCAAGCAGTTCTTCCGAACCAGAGAAGAGCGCAAGTCTCGAGTCTACATCTAATGATGCGGCTACAACTCAACACGAAGAGGTTGCATTTGAAACAATGGAGGACGCAACACTCGCAGCAAAGCTTCAGGAGTACGAGGTGATTGCTGCAAAGCTGAAGCAAAACGAAACTCGATTGAAGGAGCAAGAAGGTGAGAATACGACTCTCAAAGCCTTGGGGGCGGAGAGAGATGCTCAGACATCTAATATAGGATATAAAAATTCCTTATGTTAATATCTTTGTGATTATGTCAATCGCTCTAACGGTAACACAATAACTAATTGTATATATCATTACCATATATGTGATATCTGTACATGTATAAGCACAGAGCATTTGCTCCATGAATAAGACATTCGATTCTACCATATTACATGGTATCAGAGCTTATGATCTGAGACTCTTCTTCCTCTTCTTTGTCTTTTTCTTTTCTCCTTTCATCCTTCTTCTTCGTCTTCATCCTTCTTCTTACTTCTTCTTCCATGGCAGAAACAAATCACAACTCCAATTATGTAGTCTCTGCGGAAAACATAACTGTGTTTAACGCTCGAGATCCATCAAGCACTATTCTCTAGGTGAATATGTTGAATATCACCAAACTAAACAATACCAACTACATCATGTGGAGAAGAAAAATTAAAGCTCTACTTGAGGGTCACGAGCTTCACAGATTTATAGATTCTGCCGTCGCCATTCCCGCTGCCACGATTACAGTAGGCGGTCAGAGCTCTCCTAATCCTGCGTTTACTCCTCGGCGATGCCAAGATCGACTCCATTACAGGGCCTTAATTGGTGCGATTTCTGTTCCTCTTCAATCCGTGGTGTCAAGCGCAAATGCCACTTGCGAAGTCTGGGATCTTCTCGCCACAACGTATGGCAATCTGACTCGTGGCCATATTAGACAACTGAAGTTCCAAATCAAGACCTCGGTGAAAGGCACAAAATCGATCAGTGAATATCTTCGTCTTATCAAATCTAAGTCGGATGATTTAGCTCTTCTTGGCAAACCACTTGATCCGGAAGATCTCATGGAACAAATACTCGCAGGTCTCACAGAGGATTACAAACCTGAAATAGATGCGATTAACGAGAGAGACACACCAATTCTGTACTCTGTATTACACGAGAGGCTTCTTAATTGGGAAGCCATGATTCTCTGTGCAGAACCAACACCGATACCCACTGCTCCTGTCACTGCTAATGTTGCAGGCTCTCGTCCACGAAAACAAGGACCAAATCAGTGGCGACCTCCTGCTCATCGTGCTACCTTCCACGCCAGCAACCAGCATGGCACTCCTCGTCCTTCCATGCCATAATTAGGCCAATGCCAAGCATGTAGTGTACAAGAGCATAATGCAAAGTTTTGTCCAGAATTTTGTATCGTACGTGGTACCTCTAACTCCCAGCCACTGCTTCCATTCCTTCACCAGAACTGGCGCCAACAACCTCCATAGCCTTGGCATCCCACTGCAAATGCAGCTATGATCACATGTGACTCGTCGAGTTGGTTGATGAACTCCGGAGTGTCTCATCACATGACCTCAGATCTTGCCAATTTATCCCTTCACACACCTTACAATGGTGGTGAAGATGTGATCTTAGGAGATGGTTCGAGCCTTGCCATCT
This sequence comes from Anastatica hierochuntica, assembly GCA_900406275.1. Taxonomy (NCBI): domain Eukaryota; kingdom Viridiplantae; phylum Streptophyta; class Magnoliopsida; order Brassicales; family Brassicaceae; genus Anastatica; species Anastatica hierochuntica. The sequence continues at coordinate 9,463 of OVAN01010971.1, forward strand.
CCCACATCGGTTCTTTATCTCTACCTTCTTACAAACAACCTTTCTTTCTCAATAACGTTCTTTATGTTCCTTCTTTTGATAAGAATTTAATCTCTGTTTTTCAATTGTATAAAACTAACAATGCTTCAGTTACCTTTACACCAATGTATTTCTAGGTACGAGATTTGATTAGGGGGGCGCTTCGGCTCCAAGGTAAGCCTAAAGATTGCACTTATCAATGGTCGAACATCACATCCTCCTCGCTACCATCTCTTGCCTTTGCTTCTGTTATCAAAACTTCTCTCACGGATTGGCATTCCCGTTTGGGCCGTCTGGCTTTTCCAATTCTTAAAACAATGATTTCTAAGTTTGAATTACCTTTATCTTCTAATGTTTCAATGATCAAGCCTTGTAGTGCTTGTTCAATTTATAAGATGCATAAGCTTCCTTTTGGTTCATCTACTCTTTCATCATCTCATCCGCTTGATATAATGTTTTTCGATGTTTGGACATCTCCGTTAATCTCGACCGATGGTTTCAAGTATTATGTTATCTTTATGCATCATTTCACTAGATATACTTGGCTATAAAAAGTCTAACGTTTATGATGTTTTCACTACATTTAAAGCGTTGGTTGAAAATGTATTTCAATCAAAACTTAAAATTCTCTACAAGGATAATGGTGGTGAATATATGGCTTTATCCGATTTTTTATCGAATCACGGCATATCACGTTTCACCTCTCCTCCACATACACCCGAGCATAATGGCATTGCCGAGCGCCGCCATCGACATATTATTGAGACGAGCCTTGCTCTTTTATCGCATGCTTCTATGCCTAAGTCTTATTGGACATATGCTTTGGCTACGACCGTCTATCTTATAAAGCGAATGCCAACTCAAAATCTCTCTCTTAAATCGCCTTTTAAATGTCTCTTTGGCTATACGCCAAACTATTCCAAACTTCGGATTTTCGGTTGTCTATGTTTTCCTTGGCTCAAACCATATACGTCTAATAAATTAGATTCTCGATCTAAACCGTGTGTTTTCTTAGGTTACTCAACCACTCAAAGTGGATATTTTTGTTTAGATAGAGAAACTAATCACATTTATACATCACGTCATGTTATTTTTCATGAGTACATGTTTCCTTTTGCTTTACCTCATAACTTAACCTCTGCTTCTTCCTCTGTTAGTGATGACACAGACCGCTCACCAGCTACATCTCCTCTGGTCTCCGTCGTGCCTCAACCCACCTCAACTCCGCCTTCTGCTTCATCATCTCTGCCGAATACTACACCTGCTCCTGTATCATCTCCACCGCACCAGCAACACGAGTTGACCACATGCACTTCCTCTGTTTCCACTTCCCCACATGACTCCTCTCCCGACCTGTTCCCAGCTAATTATCGGATGTCGCCACTGCGCCTCCTCTGACCACCGGACCTCCAGTTGCTCCGCCACACGCTTCTACTCGCCAATGCAGACCGGTTCAACGTTTAAATCTCAGTGCATGCATTGCTCCGCACACAGAACGCATTCCGACCACAGTAGCCGAAGCACTCAAGGATGCTCATTGGCGCAAGGTGATATCTAAAGAAATTGACAACCAGATCAAAGAACACTCTTGAGACATCGAGGCACCTACAAAACCAATCAATATTATCGGTTGGAAGTGGGTATTTACGATTAAACGACATGCTGTTGGTTCTATTGATAGGTTCAAGGCGCAACCCGTGGCCAAAGGCTTTAATCAGCGACCCGACATTGATTACCACGAGACATTCAGTCCCGTCATAAAACCGACGACCATCAAACTTGTTCTAAGTGTAACAGTCTCCAAACAATGGTCACTACGCCAATTTGATGTCCACCATGCCTTCCTCCAATGTCATCTACAAGATGAAGTCTACATGATGCAACCACCGGGATTCGTTGACAAAGATAACCCGAATGGTGTTTGTAGACTACGGAAAGCGATTTATGGTCTCAAATAAGTGCCAAAGACGTGGTATAATAACTCCGAAGCTTCCTCCTATCATCAGGATTCAAGAACTCTATCGCCGATCCGAGCCTCTTCATTTACAATACCAATGGCATCTTACTTTACATGCTTGTCTACGTTGATTACATATATCTTACCGGCAGCAACACCACATATCTCCAACAATTTATCTCCGCTTTCTCCACACGTTTTTCACTAAAAGACTTGGGCCAACTCTCTTATTTTGTAGGTGTGGAAGCTCATCACACTCCTCAAGGACTCTTACTTACACAAACTCGTTATATTGCAGATTTACTTGAGAGAACAAAAATGGCAGGAGCCAAACCCGTTGCAACACCTATGTGTCCTCTCACGCCTCTAACGCTTGCTGGTTACTCCATGTCCAAGCCGCAACAATACATAATGACAGTCGATAGCCTTCGATATCTCTCTCTCACACGTCCGTATATATCATTTGTCGTCAACAAGCTCTCTCAATTTATGCATCGTCCCTCTGAAGCACATTGGAATGCGGTGAAGCGCCTACTCCGTTATCTCGTCGAGACGCAGCATCACGAGATCTTCTTCTCAAAAGAAAACACACCATCACTCCATGCCTATACTGACGCGGACAAGGCCAGTGACAAAGACGACTACACTTCTACAGGAGCTTACATTTTTTACTTTGGTTGCCATCCAATAGCCTGGTCGTCAAAGAAACAAACCCGCGTGGCACGAGCATCAACTGAGGCCGAATATCGATCTATAGCCTCGACCATTATGTAAGTTTGTTGCCTACTCTTTCTCACAATGGAACTGGGCATTACGACTACCAGCACACCTGCTATCTACTGTTACAACACTGGAGCTACTTACCTTGTCGCAAATCCGGTGTTTCATTCGCGCATGAAGCACCTTGCACTTGATTATCACTTTCTCAGGAACCAAGTTCAAGCTCGCCGCATTCGAGTCTCTCACGTCAACTCCGCTGATCAGCTCGCAAACGCTCTCAAAAAATCTCTCTCTCGCCTTCACTTCCAAATACTAACGGCCAATATTGGTCTCGCTAACGGCGGTCTATCTTGTGGGGCATATAGGATATAAAAACTCCTTATGTTAATATCTTTGTGATTATGTTAATCACTCTAACGTGACACAATAACTAATTGTATATATCATTACCATATATGTGATATCTGTACATGTATAAGAACAAAGCATTTTCTCCATGAATAAGACATTCGATTCTACCATATTACATCTAACGCCAATGATGATGACAATGGAAAGCGTATCTAATTTAAGAAGAGAGTCCCATTGAGTCAGTTGTTTGACGAAACACAGACGAAGATTGCCAAGGAGACGCCAGCGCATCAAACTCTAAGCTTTGGGCTGACCTAAACCCCTAGCTCTCACCATCAAAGCGGCCATAGCAAACCTCATGAAGGAAACGCTAGTGAGGCCCATGGTCTAGAAGCCCTGCTAACGGAAGGCTAAAAGCCATGGAGAATATGATCAATTTCCTAGCAGAGGTAGCTCTACCAGTCATCAAGAGCACCTCCAACTCCTACGCAAACACACCATTTTTCGGTGCCATTGCCCTTAGCGAAGTCCCCAAAAGGTTCACCTCGCCGATTATGCCACTGTACGATGAGACCGGAGACCCCGACACATACATATCTCAATACCGTCAATGCATGCTCAGTACGTCTATCAGCCATGATCACATGAAAGTAAGCATGTGCAAAGGATTCAGGGCAACTATCATTAGGCCAGCACTACTATGGTACTCCAATCTAGTCAATGGCTCCATCGATTCGTTAGCAACGCTAATGAATCGTTTTGTTTAGAAATTTGCTAGTAGTCATACTCTAAGGCGTACCTCTGATGACCTCTACCAAATCAAGCAGCGCCAGGACGAAAGCCTTAAGGAATACGTCCATCGATTCAAGAAAGAGAAAGTAGCAGTCCCCAACTATGTCGTCTCCACTGCAGTCTCTGCCTTTAGGTAGGGATTGTTGGTCGATGGCGATCTATACAAAGACCTTACCAAACCATGGAAAACGTCCTTTCTAAGGTGTGGACCCAGATCAAGTCGGAAGAGGATCCCGCTTACCACGCCTAGTTGACCCAAAAAAGCGGTTCAAAGGCCCATGGCCATGCAAAGGTCTCCAAGGACGAAAAACCCAATCGTTGAACTAGAGTTGACAACTCTACCAAGGGCGGTTCCAAGGCATGGCCAAAGCCCTTAGCAAAAGTGCAACATGAGAAGTACATGCCCATGACCTGGCCGGACATGTCCAACATGGTGATATCTCTCGCTGAAATAGTAAGCTAGCTGAGACACTAGTCGGAAAAGGTCAGATGGCCAGTGAAGATGTGGGCCCTGCAATATAAGAGCGATATTTCTAAGTGGTGTGATTTCCATAGTGACCATGGTCATCTAATGGAAGATTGGCTCCAGTTAAGATTCAAAGTGAATAAGCTGCTTAGGAAAGGATACCTTCGAGAATTCATCCATTAACAAACCAAGAATGATACCCCCACGACAGCAAGGCCTGACTCACCAACACAAGGTCATGTTATTAATTTCATCATCGGGGGGGGGGGGGGCGGGGGNGAAATGACTGGTTTTGCCACCAAGAGAAGAACTCGCGCTGTTAAGGCCCACCAGAGGATAGATGCCATGGCGATCGATAAGGAATGCAAGGATGGCGTTATAAGCTTCCCCACTAGTGCTAAAGAAGAAGTGATGACTCTGCACCACAATGACCTAGAGATATCTTTGAAAGTTGTGAACTACCTTATGAAGTGCATCCTTGTCGACAATGACATCTCAACTAATATAATCTTGGCCAACGCCTTTGAGGGCCTAGGACTAGACGAAGAAGAAATCACCCTGAAGTCGACTTCTCTAATCGGATTTAGCTACGAGGTAACTTTGCCAGTGTACGCAGGAGGCGTCAATTAAAGGATTAAGTTCCTCATCCTAGACTTTCCTTCGGCGTACAACGCCATAGTAGGAAGGCTATGGATACATGATATGAAAGTCGTTCCATCGACCCGACATTAGTCCTTGAAATTCCCAACGCCTTGGAGAGTGAGAGAAATCAAAGGATATTAGGAATGGGCTCGCTCATGCTACCATACGACCTTGAAAGCTATTGCACCAAAGCCTTGATAGATAGGCACAGTCCTGAAAGTCTCGACCATGCCATTGCGTCAAGAAAGCAGCCTCCAGACGCCTATGCCGGACACCGTCATGGGGGGAAGGCCTTGGGCAAGAGACGGGCCCAGTGCAAAACCAAACGCTGGCTAAGGTAAACTAACCCCTAGTCTATGGCGTCCAACAAACCTGGGACCCTTGCTAAGGGATTTGATTTTATTCACTCATGATTTTTGTTTTGACATCTAAGTCTTATTGTCTATAATGCTGATGGGGGTCGAGTTTTATTAATTTATAATGACCTAACAACCGCTCCTAGCCCGCAAGATTGACGGGGTCTAGTTGTAGTAAGTAAGGTATCGTCCAAGGATTGAATAGTTTAGAAGAGATTAAGCAAAGAGAGTCACACTAGAAAAACTAGTCTAGGGAGCAACCTAGTAAGAGGTGGCACAGGTCTCTACTAGATCTATCCTTAGCATGTGAGCAACCATGAACAAGTGCATAAAAGAAAGGTAATAAGTAAAGGCAATAAGTAAAAGGCAATAAACAAAGCACAAAGTAAATA
>OVAN01010972.1:0-15043 GCA_900406275.1 Anastatica hierochuntica
ATCACGAAATTCAAATAAGATCCCTTAACTTTCTTTGTTAACTGTGTCTGTTGAATCTTTCTTCGTTTACGTTTTTTGCATACTTTAGATTCGTTCTCGTATTCGCTTTGTATTCGTTCACGTTAATCTGTTTTACGAATCTTGTTACTTTATCACCGTTAATTACATATCGCTTCGCAATCTGTTTCATAATCAACCTTCGTTATCAATTCGTTTCGTTTCGTAATCTGTTTATCTTTTACTTTCGTATTTCTTATTTACTAACTCTTTAACTCACCGCTTGATCTGTTGATCTTTGGCTACAGAGAGTCCGTGAACCACATAACATTGACAGTGAGAATTTCGGTTCCCACAGATACTTATTGGCAATAGTAACTTTATTTAGTTCTTTGAAATCCACACAAAGACCACAAGACTTATCGTTCGTTGGCACTAACAAAACCGAACTCAAAAATGGACTCTTACTAGGTCTCACAATTCCAGTTCCATAATACTCTTCACTTGTACTTCCATCTCCTCTTTACGAGCATGTGAAAACGATATAACCGAACCGAAACTGAAGTAACACCCAGTTTCAAGTGAATGTGTTCACGACCCCGAATAGGAGGAAGACCTTTGATATATTCATATTTTTGCTCACTTTTAACGTTGTTTTTAGATGTTTTTAGGCTTTTAGAAGTTTTTTATTTTGTTTTTAGGTGTTATAGGTGTTTGGACATCACTTGAGGAAAACTTGGAATTTTACAAGAATTTTGAAGATTTATGATGAAGAAATGGGACGATTGATCGATCCTCTGGGGAAAATAATACTGAAGATTTGCGTAAGTCAGCGATAGATTGATCCCCCTGAGGCGATCGATCGCGCGCGTGCAAGATTTCTGAAATTTCATTTATTCCGTATTATTTTCTGTTTCTTTAGAAAAGCCCAAAAACACTAATAATACCCCATAGGACGATAATTAGGTTATTTAGACTTATTTTTCATGCAGAATTTTGAGTTTTTCTTCGTTGTAAGCAGTGGGAGGCAAATCCTTCATCTAAACTCTTTGGAAAAGTTTTTGTGAACCCTTTATTGATTTTATTTATCTATTCAATGTTTTCAATTTAATCATGTCTTTTGTTTCCATCAGCATGTCTGAGTAGTTTCATAGTTAGGTTTTAGAGATTTCAGTGGATTAAATGAATTAATGATTTAGGGTGTTAGACAAGAGAAAACTATCTTTAGAATTCTTCATCTGCGTGAATCGTAATGCCTGAACTTGATTGATCACCTAGTTCTTGATTTTAGGTTGATAAATTCAATGGGAATTGGTTTAGAAACATGATAAACGCTTAGATGAGCAAAATATCCTTAGCCAATGGGAATTGATGTTAAGGTGTTTTATGGACAAATCAAACTGAACTGTAATGCATGTTTAGTCTTTATCGAATTCAACGGGAGTTAGTCTTCGTTATTCAAAGCATAAGGATTAAATACTCCGGAAGGAGATTTGTCTAATTCTGTGTTTTGAGTTCTAGAATGGAACTTAATCTATTTTCTTGTCTGATTTCTTGATCGTTGACCATGATTTCTTGCGAATTACCATGAGACCTAAAGCTTTTAACTCACTGAATTTACATCGTTTTAATACAACTTAATTTATTCTGCAATTTCGAAAAAACAACCAAACAACAACTTTTTTTGCGTCTTCTAGCTTGATCTAAAATCGAGAATCCTAGTGTGTGTCTTGGTCTCTGTGGATTCGACCCCTGAAATACTACTGCAATTTGTTGTGCACTTGTAGTGTGATTTAAGGGTTAAAACCTTAGATATAACCTTTTAGGAACATCAAATACATTCTTGAATTTGGACAACAATGGCGACAAGGAAGGATGCACGGTCGGTCATGGCTGCTCAACTCCATTGACATCTCCCATTCTATTGTTCAGACATTATTGTTTCAACGACTGTAAACAATGGCGCAAACCATGTAGCTTCGGTTCACCTCTCACGATAATTGTTTGTCCCTTTGTATCGGAAGGCCAGCTCATGTGTCTCCCAATCTACCAAGCACTTGCTGATGTGTGTCAAGTTTCACCCAAAAACTGACACTACAACTGCAAGTGCACAACGTAGTTGTAGCACTTCAAGTATCGATCCCACAAGGACGAAAAGTGCACTAAGGATCTACAAACGTTCGAACTAGCTAGGAAGAAAAAAAGTTTGGTTGGTTTCTGGTTTCAAAGGAAATAAAGAAAAAAGAGAACTGAAAGCAAAGAAAATATCACTGAAAGATAAACGTTAGACGAATTGGAAATCGTAGTGAACGTAAACTAGCATGCAATGAGTTCGACTTTACGGTACTATTTAGCTTAGGTTTAGAACACAACCCATAATTATACCCTCTCCACTTTCAAGGTTTGGGGAACTATACTAATTAACAACCCAGAGACTCGACTTTTGCACGGTTCTTGTAGAAGACAAGTATGCATTAACTATGTGTGTATGATTGATTGTTCACAATTCTAGATCGATCCACTTTCGTTTCCTAAATAGAATTTCTCACCAAATACTTGTTCCAATAGTAATAAAAGCTTTTGGAATACAAAATACTTTAGATCTACTTACAAACTGGCCTTAGAGAGTAAATAACAATGAATACGAGCAAAGGTGATAACATTAATGATAATCCCTAATAGATGTGAATCCCTGAACAAACATGATCACGACCTCATGATTACCTACTACATAAATAGCAAACTACTCTAGATTGAACATGTAAAAAACGCAGCAAAAAAGAATAGAAAGTATTAGATCAATCAAAAATAAGAGAGGAATGAGAAAACCGATTTATTGATGAAACAGTGAAGGAAGATTGAATCCTTTGAGATGGGAAGGCCACGACCCCAAAGGGTTCATACCTGCCTCCTTGAGAATATAATATAACCTAAAATAGTGCAACTCTATAAAATCTAAAGGCTAAGAACAAGTATAAATATTCTTTGTCCAACTTTAGGTCAATTATGTTAAAACCAGGCCTTAAGGCCTTTAAACTTGGGCATCTTGTGGAAGGATTATTGACTTAAGTTCTTGGGCTTGGAAAGGCCTGAAGAACATCTACTTTGGTTGTTTTGGTTTCTTAGTTGAGACCAAAGTCATGATCCTTTAGTTTTAGCCTTCCTACACATCCTTCATCTGCGAGCCAACAAGACAAGTCTTCAATATATTTAGTATAACTCTTGATCCATTGCTTCAAATGATATGAAACCATCTCCATATGAAATATAACTCAATTATCTAGCTTTTTTCCAAATTTCATTAATTCCATTGATGGCAAGGCCTTTGTCTTGGATGATAATTCTGATGCTCGAAAACTGTCCATAAACTAGCTTTTGTCCAATTAGCTCCATATTGCTCCAAAGTACATAGTTTGACCTGAAATGACTCAATACACTACAAATACAGGAAAACTACCTTTTTATGCACAAAGTTGCTTAAAAACACTAAGAAAACATACTAAAATCTATAGGAAAAGCGATAAAATATTGGTGTTATCAACTTCCCCCGGACTTAGCTTCTAGCTAGTTCTCGAGCTAAGAAAACGAAGAACAGAGAAGAGGTTTGAAAACATGGAAACTTACTAGAACTTCCAGAACTTATTGGCAACTTAGATTGAAAAAATATACTATATACCCGCTTTGGCATTTAGGTAGAACCCGAATTTTCACTACAAACGTAACAACGTCCCCAATTCATCAACAATCAACAAGAGTGACCTAAATTATCCATCACTACTCCCTAAAACTAAAACGTGCGGTCTCTTCGAGAGAATATTGATCAAAGAACACATAGGCTCAAACTCAATCAGAATCCTAAACAATTTCAGCCCAATATCGATTTTTTCCTCTTCCTTATTCATTTTTAAATGCTTTTTAGAGGCTGATTTTTCCCTACTTTTCTAGGGTATCATTTTTTTTTTCTATCAGTCTCTTAAGAATCGATTTTTCTCTACTCTTCGAGCATATCATTTTATTTTTTCTATCGATCTCTTTATTCTTTTTCATCTAAGCAATTCAAATTTTATTGTTTCCGAAATTTACAATAAGCATAAGCATCTTTTTTTGAAGATTTTTTTAAACAGGAAAGAGGGGAACCGTAGACTTAATTTTGCCAGGCCCAAAGAGGAATTCGATTCAATGTATACGAAGCCCCAAGAAGAGAAAATTAAGTTCATTAAATTTTTGAGTAGCTAAGGATTACTTGGATATCAAGTAATATGGTGCCTCGGTTAGCTGATCCATTTGGGTAATTCTGTTCGGTAAAACTGCAGTCAAACACATGAACTAGGGGAACTAGTCATTAGTCACATGGTTAGTTCTATTTCAAGCTTGTTTCCGGACTGATTTTGACTTAATAAAAAGTTTTTATTTTATAATTTTTTAAAACGACTCAAAACGAAAGAAAAAGAATCAAAAACAAAGAAAAAGAAGCATTAGTAACAATAAGAATCCCCTCAGACTTAACTTACACCGTCTCGGTGTAATATCAAGTAAGGTACTGAAATCTAATGGAAAAGAGAAGGAATAGGAATCACTTAGCTACTGGTCGAAATATTTGAAGACATGTATGGCTATATGTGATATTTAGGTAAACCGTTGTTTTGCTCATTTGGCCGTTTTGCAATCCGTAAAGAATGCTCCGACCAAAATGAATCTCCACTACAAAATAACATATTTTATAAGTAAAAATGAAGTTTAAAAGGCTAGAGCTCGTACCTTATATGATTTGGCCGAGTTTGGTCTGCGGTAAGCTCGATTTGGCTCGTTTGATGGAAAATAGGGCTGTTTCCGATTCGGGACCGTTCCAGGGCTGATTTTTCTTGAGCAATGCCTTCTACACATGCTATTTAATGGTGATTCTTCAATTTGTCAACTTGGTTCGCTTGACGGAGCTCGATTTTGCTTTGGCCAAGTTTTCTTCGGTTTCTAGCTCAATCGGGGTCTCCGAAATGAAATGTGAGCGCCTCCAAAAACAATTGGGCAGTTATTCATATATTTACCACTTTATTTGGGTATCTTCAGCGGTAAGGCTTGTTTCAACTCCTAGATAAGAGTTTTGAATAAACCGAATTCGTCGGTTTTGAATCTCTATTGAACCAAAATCTTGGTTTTTTTTTCTTCACCTCATTTTTATCTTTTTATTTTCTCTTTCTTCTTCTTCTTCTTCTTATTAGAATTTGTTCATTGAGACCATGTTTAAACCAAAAACTGTATTAAGATTTGTAAAATTGAGCTCAAATTCAATCAAAATTTGGGCATACATTATGAAATTGATGGAATCGGCAAGGTTCCAAGAAACATATAACACCAACACTTGCTTCGAGTAAGCCTAATTGCTTCGCCTCTCCTCGAGCTACTTTTCCGCATCTTCACGAACCAGCATTGATGAATCTCTTACCATCATCATGCTCTTGCTATTTGCATGTTCTAATAAGATCACATCTTCTCTTTAGTAACGATACACATGATCAACCACAGCTGTCACAAGAATATCACGATTGCCAACATACACTACAAGAAAAAAGCTCATTTGCAAAATCATTTTACTTGCAAGTTCCTCGCAAATCCTGATTTACGAGGAATTTGCGAGTAAAATCATTCTGTCATTATACGTTACTCGCAAATCCAGTTTACTTGCAGATTATTCGCAAATTTTAGAGGACCAAATATCCTCGCTAGTTCCTCGCAAACTTGCGAGTATACTGCGAGCAAATTTTTGCAAGTGAGGTGCGATAACCAAACACTAGCAAAATTTTGCTAGGGAATTGCGAGTGAAACTCTCGCAAATTCCTAGCAAAATTTTGCTAGGAATTTGCGTGAGAATGATCGCAATTTCCTAACTAAGTTTTGCTAGGAATTTGTGAGTTTTCACTCGCAAATTCTAGTCTTTAAAAAAAAAATGAAAATAATTATATATTTTATATTTACAACGTTTTTAAAACAAAATTTGGAAAAAAACATTTAAATTTATTATAATATTTTTAAAATATTAAGGAACCAAAATAAAATAAATTTTATTTAAATTTATAAAATTTTATCAATTTATAATGTAAATTTAAATCGTTTTTAATAAATTTTTATAATTTTTGAAAAATTTCTAATCGTTTTTAATAAATTTTTATAATTGTATTACTAAACTTGTTGGGTGTTGGAGAGTGTTGGAGAGAGGATTGTAGTGTGAGAGAGTGGTTTACAGTGGGAGAGTGGTTTGTAGTGAGAGAGTAGTTTGGTGTGAAATGAGAGAAAAGAAGGGGGTATATATATATTTTTCTTTTCTCGCAAAATCACTAGCAATTTTTTGCATTTTTTAAAGAATTTGTGAGGGAATTGCGAGTGACCCTCGCAATTCCCTCGCAAATTCTTGAAATAACGCAAAACATTTGCTAGGAAATTGCTACTGATTTGCGAGAGAAATGCTCTGGTAATCGCAATTTCCTTGCAAAATTTGGAAAAACTACCAAATAAATTTCGTTTTGACGCTCAAAATTTGCGAGTGAATTGCGAGTGTCCCTCGCAATTCACTTGCAAATTATTTAGTTATTTTAAAAAAAAGTTATTTCCCTCTAACTTTTTCTTACGGTTTTCGGTAATTTGCAAAACCGTAAAATTAAAGTATTATTTTCCTTACAATAAGTTTGTTTATATTTAAGATTTTGGTAAATACGAATTTGTATAATATGCATCAAAGGTATAAATTTTAGAAAGGTTTCGTTTATTTCGTAAACTTTAACAATAAATCGAAACGGTTAAATTGGTATAATATCTTTTTAAAATGTTAAAAACATGCTATAAGATTGCATAAATTGGATTAGTGATAATCCTTTTGGAGCTTAGGGATAAGGGTTTACAGTATATGGTTTAGGGACATTTTTCGAGGAAATTGCGAGGGTAACTCGCAAGTTACTCGCAAATTTACAAGTAAATTTCGAGTGACCCTCGCAATTTACTCGCAAAATATGTAATTAATTAAAAAAAATTTCCTACTTTTTTTAAGGTTTTTAGTAAGTTGCAAGTCATTACAATGAAAATTTAAAATTTATTACAGTATTTTTCGTTATAATAAAATTTTTTGTATATATGAATTTGCATAATACGCATCAAAGGTATAAATTTTACAAAGGTTTTGTTATTTCGTAAATTTCAAAAGCAGAAACGGGTAAATTGGTATAATATCTTTTTAAAATGTTAAAGAAATGCTATAAGATTGCATAAATTGGATTTGTGATAATCCTTTTGGGGTTTAGGGTTTAAGGTTTAGGATTTAGAGATTAGGGTTTAGTGTATAAGGTTTAGGGATATTTTGCGAGGAAATCGCGAGGGTCACTCGTAAATTTTCGAGTAAATTGCGAGTGACCCTCGCCATTTACTCGTAAAATGTGTAATTAATTACAAAAATTTCCCAAATTTGTTTTTAAAGTTTTTAGTAAGTTTTACAATGAAGATTTAAAATTTATTACAATATATTTTTGTTATAATAACAAATTTTGTATATATGAATTTGCATAATATGTATCAAAGGTATAAATTTTAGAAAGGTTTCATTTATTTCGTAAACTTTAAAACGGAAACGATTAAATTGTATAATATCTTTTTAAAAATTTAAAGAAATGTTATAAGATTGCATAAATTGGATTTGTGATAATCCTTTTGGGGTTTAGGAGTTTAGGGTATAAAGTTTACGGATATTTTGCGAGGAAATTGCGAGGGTCACTCGCAAGTCCCTCGCAATTTTGCGAGTAATTTTCGAGTGACCCTCGCATTTTACTCGCAAAATATGTAATTAATTAAAAAAATTTTCCACTTTTGTTTTTAAGGTTTTTAGTAAGTTGCAAATCATTACAATGAAGATTTAAAATTTATTACAATATATTTCGTTATAATAACAAATTTTATATATATGAATTTAAATAATATGCATCAAAGGTATAAATTTTAGAAAAGCTTCGTTTATTTGTTAAACTTTAAAAATGGAAACAGTTAAATTGGTATAATGGAAACAATTAAATTAGTATAATATCTTTTTAAAATGTTAAAGAAATATTATAAGATTGCATAAATTGGATTTGTGATAATTCTTTTCGGATTTAGGGTTTAGGGTTTAGGGATTAGAGTTTAGGGTATAGGGTTTAGGGATATTTTGCGAGAAAATTACGAGGGTAACTCGCAAGTCACTCAAAATGTGTAATTAATGAAAAAAATTCCCATCTTTGTTTTAAGGTTTTTAGTAAGTTGCAAATCATTACAATGAAGATTTAAAATTTATTACAATATTTTTCGTTATAATAATAAATTTTGTATATATGATTTTGCATAATACGCATTATTTCGTAAACTTTAAAAACGGAAACGGTTAAATTGGTATAATATCTTTTTAAAATATTAAAAAATGCTATAAGATTGGATAAATTGGATTTGTGATAATCCTTTTGGGGTTTAGGGTTTAGGGTATAGAGTTTAGCGATATTTTGCGAGGAAATTGCGAGGGTCACTCGCAAATTTGCGACCAATTTGCGAGGAAACCCTTTCTCTCATTATTTACTCGCAAATAAATCAAAATTTGCAAGAGTATTGTTATTCTTGTAATTTAATCGCAAATTTACGACTAATTTACGGGTAAAACGTTTTCTCTCACCGGATACTAGCAATTCAGTCGCAATTTTGCGAGTCTAGAGTTTTCCTCGTAATTCACTCGCAATTTTGCGAGAATTTTTTTCCACGCAAAATTGCGACCAAATTGCGAGTGAACTAAATTTCCTTGCATTTCACTCGCAATTTGATCGCAATTTTGCAACCGCAGATCTTCTTGCAAATTTCTCTTACAAATTGATTGTATTCTTGTAGTGATATATGGAATGTGTAGTAATTAGATAACATATTGTATCATTTTTTTTTCATGCATACATGTTAATACCTCATAGTACATTATAAATAAGACACCTTTTTTACATGGTATCATAGCAGGGATACCCATTCCGCTCTTTCTCTCTTCCCACCTCTCATTCTCTGTTCTATATCACTGCTCGTGTCTTCTTCACTTTATTGTTCTCCTTCATTCGATCCATTTCTGCCTCATCATGGATCTCACATTTGCATAAACCACTGAAGGTACCTCTCAAACACTGTTTAATGTGAACATGTCAATGTCACAAAACTCTCCACAAACAACTATCTCATATGGCGTTTTAAAGTGAATACCCTCCTAGATGGTTATGCGCTTGCGACTTTCTTGATGGCACGATACAACTACCTTCTGCGACCATCACCATCGACAGCACGACCTCACTGAATCCTGCTTACACCCCATGAAAGCGTCAAGACAGTTTAATCTATAGTGGCCTAATTGAGATACTCTCCATCGTTGTCCAACCCCTTGTTTTAACAACCAAGACGTCATAAGATATCTGGAAGAATCTCGCAGCGACCTTAGCCAAGTTGAGTCATGATACATCTAACAATTGATTGCAGATCAAACGATGGAAAAAGGGCTTTAAAACCATAAACGAATATTTCCAGAGATTCACGACGAAGTTCGATCATCTTGCCTTACTCGATAAGTCGATTAACCACGAAGACTAACTTGAATACATCCTCAGTGGCGTAGCTGAAGGCTAAAATGCTGTCATTGATCAGTTGGAAGGTCGCGATGTTATGCCTTCAATAACAGAGGTCCACGAGAAACTCCTAAACCAAGAAAAAAAAATCCTCAATGCTTCTTCCTCATTGTCTATGATACCCATCACTACCAATGCAGCTGGCCCTAAGTTGCAAATACGCCAAACTTATAGGTAACCTCAATTGTAAAACAGAAACAAATAAAACTAGAGACACCAAAACTACAGAGACACTCATGCACCTAGCGGAGACCAAAGCGAATATCAGGGACGGTGCTAAATGTGTGGAATTTTCCGCCACATTGTGAAATGTTTTCTATAACTTGGCAATCACAACATTTCTCAAATGACAAATACCACATATCCACTAAGGCAGCCGCGTGCTAACGTCACCATCAACTCACACCACCCAGAAGCGACGTGGTTAATGGATAGCAGGCCACACATCATATGACCAATGACCTTAGTAACCTCACCTTACACCAACTGTACAAATGGAAAGATGATGTCCTTATCAAAGACGGCTTTGAATTGTCGATTACACACACTGGCTCACTATCATATCATTCACTCTCTCGTCCCTTAACCTTAAACAATATTGTATGCGTTCCAAATATTCACAAAAAACTTATTTTTGTCTATCTTTTGTCTAATGCTAACAAAGTCCCTGTTGAATTCTTCACTGCACACTTTCGCTGAAGCATCTGAACTCGGGGGTCCCACTGCTCAAAGGCAACATGAAGAATGAACTATATGAATGATCAGCATCCCCATCAACCCTTCAACCCTTTTTCGCTACCTCTTCACCAAAACCATAATTTTAATACTGGTACAAAAGACTTGGTCATCCTTCTCTCTCATTTTTAATGCGATAGTTTCTAAATTTCGGTCCAACGTTTATCATCCTCTTTTTCAAACTTCGTCTGTTCTGATTTTTCTATTAATAAAAGCCTAAAACTATCATTCTCTCATACAAAAATAAATTGTACCGACCCCTTAAGTTCATATTTATCGATCTCTAGACTTCTTCGACAATATCTATCGAAAATTACAAATATTACCTTGTACTTGTCGATCACTGCACTCGTTACACCTTGTTATTCCCTCTCAAAGCTAAGTCTCAGGTGGAATATATATTCAAACCATTCAAGGCACTCGTCGCAAATCGCTTTAAAGACAAAAATAGGAAACTTATATTTTTTATAATAGAGATGAATGCGTTGCATTGAGATCGATCCTCACAGATGATGGTAAATTCGAAGAACTCAACCATAAGACTTATGGGAACTAAATTGAGTTGATGGAGAAGTATGAACAACTTACTAATTATGTGAAAGATATGGAATATCAAATAGCAGAGCAAGCTTCAAAATTCGAGTTCCTAAAGGGAAATCTACATAGAAAATGTGAGGTTAACCCAAAAGAGTTGTGCAATGCCATGATCTTGAGAAGCGGAAGAAAATTACCTCCAAGAACTCAAGAAAGTGAGCCAA
Organism: Anastatica hierochuntica; assembly: GCA_900406275.1. Taxonomy (NCBI): domain Eukaryota; kingdom Viridiplantae; phylum Streptophyta; class Magnoliopsida; order Brassicales; family Brassicaceae; genus Anastatica; species Anastatica hierochuntica. The sequence goes on from OVAN01010972.1 coordinate 11,144, forward strand.
AAAATAATGAAGTGGTGCTAGAGGAGAATGAAAATGACCCAATACCGCTAGAGAAAGAAGAGCAAGATGAGATTGAAGAGGAAACCAAAGAAGACGAGGTACCCAAAGAGAAAGTAAACACAAGAAAACCTCTACCATACCAAAAGAAAGATAAGAACTATAGGTCTACCAATACAAACATCCCTATTGATGAGTTAAATTTGTCCTTTCCGGAAGGTTTAAGAAGCAAATTCTAGAAGCTAAGTACAAAAAGATAAGAGATCATATGGAAGGACTCGTGGTAACCATATCACTCATGGAGTGGTGTCTAGATAATCCCATGGTGAAGTCCCAATGGATTTCGCGGTTTAAAGATGGATGAAGAGCCTTTGAACCCTATCATCCTTGGAAGACAATTTCTCTCAACCGCGGGAGCCATACTTGATGTGAGAAGAGGAAATATCGATCTTCACCTTGGAGATTTGATACTAAATTTCAACATCATGGATGTAACGAAGAAACCGACTATCGATGGAACCACATCGTCCATCGAGTGTCTTGATGATGATTTTGCCGAAAAGTTAGAAGAGCTATACATGAAAGATGGCTTAGAAGTAGCCTTAGTCTACAACAAAAGGTCAACATACATCCTTTCAAATGAAGCCAAGAAATACAAAAGGATTGCTTGATGCTCAACCAGTAGAATCAAATGAAGTGCTAGCATTGGAGCTAGGAAAGGATGAGCCAGGTCCAAAGGAAGATAAAGAAGCTGACAAGGAAGGCTCGGATTAGAGTGAGCTTAAGGCAAATAAGGTGGAATTGAAACCACTTTCAAAAGGTCTAAGTACACGTTTCTTGGCCCTAATTCTACTCACCCCGTGATCATAAATGATAATCTAAATGAGAATGAAACCGAATTGCTATTGAATGAAATAAGAAAGTATAGAAAAATAATAGGTTATTCTTTAGATGATATAAAGGGAATTTCGTAATCTTTATACATGCATATGATCCATTTAGAGGGTGAACCCAAAACCTCAGTAGAATCCCAAAGAAGGCTTAACCCTTACTTAAAGGATGTTTTCTGTAAGAAACTCCTTAAACTCCTTGTGGAAAAAATCATATACCTAATTTCTGATAGTACATGGGTTTCTCTGGTGCATGTGGTGCCAAAGAAAGGAGGAGTTACGGTGATTAAAAACGATAAGAATGTATTTATTACCACTAGGACTATAACTGACCATAGAATGTGTGCCAATTATAAAAAAATAAATGGGTCTACTAGGAAAGATCATTCCCGTTACCCTTTATAGACCAAATGTTAGAATGGTTAGCTAATCGTTCATACTATTGTTTCCTAGATGGCTACTCCAGTTTCTTTCAAATACCTATCCATCCTAGGGATCAAGAAAAAACCACATTCACAGGTGCTTACGTTACATATGCATATAAAAGAATGCATTTTTATTTGTGCAATGCACCCGCTACATTTCAAAGGTGTACGATGTCTATATTTGATGGTTTGATGGAGGATTGTATGGAGGATTATATGGAAGATTTCTCTGTCTATGGAGACTCCTTTGGTGGTTTTCTTTCTAATTTGTGTAGGGTATTGAAGAAATGTGAAGAGACCAACCTTGTGCTCAATTGAGAAAAATGTCATTTCATGGTTCAAGAAGGAATAGTCCATGGGCACAAGATCTCCAACAAAGGGATTGAAATGGATAAGGCAAATATAAAAGTGATGATGCATTTGGAACCACCACAAACAGTTAAGGGAATCCGGAGTTTCCTAGGTCACGCGGGCTTCTATAGAAGATTCATCAAGGATTTCTCTCAAATAGCAAGGCCTATGACAAGACTCTTATGCAAATAAGTGCCCTTTGAATTTGATGAATCGTGTATGAAAGCTTTCAAGAAGATCAAAGAAGCTTTGATAACGACTCCAATAGTACAAATTTCTAATTGGGATTTGCCTTTTGAAATCATGTGTCACGCTAGTGATTTGGCGGTTGGAGCAGTCTTAGGACAAAGAAAACATAAAAAGCTTCATGTGATCTATTATGCGAGCAAGACATTGGATGAAGCTCAAAACCAAATATGCCAGAAGGAGAAAGGGCTTCTTGCTATAGTTTTCACCTTTGAGAAGTTTTGTTCTTACATAATGGGATCAAAGGTTATAGTGTACATGGATCATGCGGCACTAAGTCATTTATTGGCTAAAAAAGATGCGAAGCCAAGGTTGCTAAGGTGAATACTTCTTCTATAAGAGTTCGACCTTAAGATTAAAGACATGAAAAGGATTGAGAATGGAGTAGCGGATTTGCTATCAAGGATGAAGGTTGAAGATGGATTTTCCATAAACGTATCACTCTCGAAAGAGCAAATAAATTCGTTGGAAACATTCTTCCTCATTGATGGAAATCTTGACCAATAGGAAGATGAGTGTGCAAGTGTGATAGCTCAGGTTTTCACCCAAGAAAACACTGCAAGCGTACAAAGTATGTTGTAGTGGTTCGAGATCGAATCCACAGAGACCAAAGGTAGCACAAAAAATTTCAAATCAAACACATGCTAAAGCGAAAGGATGTTTTAGTAGAGATGCAGTAAATCGAAAATAAGGAAGCAGAGGAAGCAAACAAAGGACTACGGGTTGTAAATCAATCAAAGAAGAGCTGGGCATTGGGTATTCTCAAGGAAACATTTCATTGCTGATTCGAATTGCTGATCAGGGAACAAGTTATAAACCGTCTTGAACTAAAACACAATTATAGAATTGATCTACATCCGTAGTATCAATTCCCTATGTATTAGAAACCTTAAGACTAACTTCTGTTGACTCTTGGATTCTAATCATGCATTCTAAACAGGTTTGATAGGTTCACAATTCACTTAAACATCAACTTCCATTGGCTTAAGATAAATTGCTCATTTAGAATTCATTCAGGCATTTAATCGAACACTTTCCGGACGTTAAACAACCTAAAATCAGAAACTAAGTGATCAAGTTAATTTCAACATTAAGAACAATCCTAGATGAAGATCCAATTGATTAAATCCCTAATAAAAAAATTCTATGTCAACAATTCATGTAATCTCTATGTGAGAACCCTAAACCCAACAAACAAACTACTCACTCATGATTATCGAACAAACACAAATTAGATCAGAGAGAGACATGATTGTATTGATCAAAAACAAAGGAAAAGGGTTCAGAAAGCTTCTCAGATTTGAAATACGAAAGATGATTCTTCTCCCAAAGGTTACAAGTCACTCTCTTAGCTCTCAAAGTCAGAAAAACAGCATTATGAAACTAAAATCATGAGTCTAGGTTTTGATATGTAACCCTGGTTCTTGATAAGTTTGGTTTGGTTCTAGTAAAATTGGTCTGCGAAAATCGAGACAGGGATCGATCGATCTTGGACAAGGATCGATCGATCTCTGTCCTTCTGTCATGACATTTTTTCTGTTCATAAACACTTCCTTCGATGTCTGAAATCCGTCCAAAATACGATCTTTCTGCAAATTCAAGCTCGATACCTGTAAAAAAACTAAAGAACACAAATCCGCTCCAAAGAGAGCCAAATACATACTAAAAACCATATTTCTTGACTAAAAACCGAACTAAAAACCTATAAAATGCTAACACATAAAATCCCTCAGACTTGAATCTTTGCTTGTCCTCAAGTAAAGGAAACGAAGATTAAGCCTACGGGAAAAGAAATTTGAAAACATAATGGATCTTATGATATCAGTAGACCTTACTGTGGGAACCGAAATTCTCACTGTCAATGTTATGTGGTTCACAAATTCTATAGCCAAAGATCAACAGATCAAGACAGCGAATTAGTGAGTTATTGAATAAAAATACGAAAGTAAACTGCGAAGACAATAAGACAGAAATCGTGAGTAAGTTAGATA
>OVAN01010973.1:0-15153 GCA_900406275.1 Anastatica hierochuntica
TATATATATATATATATATATATATATATATATATATATATATAAACACAAACAACAAAATATCTAAGTAAAATTATAGTATAATTTTTAATACGTTATCAGCACGAACGTCTCTATACCAAAACGAGGTAAGGTTTAAATTTATATTTATTTAATTCAAATTTTAAATATATTTTCAAAAGAACAGACATCGTACTGCATGTCATCTTTTTATTATGTTTATGCTAACAAGTTTCGAAAAGACAGGTACCGCCTGTCACCCTTTTAATTTAAATTATGCTAACAAGCTATCCCTTTAAATTTATGTCGCGCACAAGATGGCTAGGCCGTCGCGCAAAGCTAACTTTTAATATATGTTATTATGTCTCATGCACATATATAGCCCTTAATTTTATTATCTAAATTATATGGAAAAGCTATGCCTTTTGAGTAATACAAAAATAATTGGATGCTCCTGAAGAGCTCCTAAATAATGAATCGTTCCAAATGAGCGAATCGTTCACGATAACCAAAATTCTATCAAAAGATAAAAATGTTCTTGAAGAACAAAAGCTCAACTCCCAAATAGTTGATACACTCTAAAAAGAGAGAGAGAGAAAGAAAGAAGATGTTCTAAGAAGAGCTAAAACGCCCTGAAGAGCGTAAGAGCTAAAACATTCTAAGTGAACATAAGAGCTAAACGCTCTAAAAGAGCGCATGATGATGACATGCATATATAAAGATTAAAGATGGCAGTGACATATATAATAGTAAACCCGAAGTTTACATATTGTTCAAAGCAATGGAATAATTAGTTATATCATCCTGATGAAATAAAAAATATTAAAGGACATGGAGAACTTATGTTGAAAACCAGAAGTTTTTTCAACTTATGCATGTCTTAAAGTAAAGGAAAGTTATGGATAAAGCTCATTGAAAATAACGGATGAAATTTTTTTTATTCATACTCAAATTATGACCGATCCAAAAGAGAAAATCGTTCAAAATGAGTTATTAAAAAAATCATCTTGAGAGAAGATATTAAAAAAAATTCCACATCAAAAGGATTTGAGACATCATATTTTACCATGAATGGGTAATTAGATTTATCATCGGTTATAAAGTGCGATTATATTCGAGATGGATGGACATGAAATGTCATCATCTCGAGGGGGAAAATTGTTTAATAGTTTGGATCTTTAAATAAAGATATATGAATGTGATGTTCATAAGTTAAAAAGATCACTATTCAATATTAAAAATCAAATGCCAGAAGCATTTTATAATAAAGATAAAAAGCTAGCACGTGAGAGATCATGAAATGATTTATCAGAAAAATTATGCATCCTCATACAAAAGAAATTTGAACTTGAAGTTCAAAAGGATAATTCATTCATGAAATATTGTGGATTAACTGCGAGACATAAAGTCAATGTTAAGAAAAAAAAAGTAATCTCTCACTCCAGTAAAATAATGGTACAATAAGATCATGTGTCCCAGAAGGACGATCTTTTGATAATAAGTCTATGACATGTAGGGAACGTTATAGACTATTTGGTTCTAAATATAAAATCCTCGAAAAAGGAGCAAGTTATTAAAAGGGGAGGATTGTATCTTGGAAAGACCGTTGACATGGTGAATAATAAATAAGGTACCTAAATGAATCAAAGATTATGATAAAGAGATCTCGATTGAACATGTCAATACGGAAAGTGGAACCAAAAAGGAAAGAAAATTTTCGATAATATAAATAAAAGCGCGCATTTTGATTAAGTAAGAATGAGGATCATAACTCTACCTCATTGGGTGAGTGTAGAAAATAAAGTATTGGCCAAAAGATAAAAAGAGACAATCAAGTGTATATTAAAGCTCGCATGAAAAACGAGAAATTTTTGGACCAAAAGTTCAATTATATATGTCTGGCAGTATATGGATTACTTGGATTGTACCTCTAAGATATTTATAATCTTTGAAAGATTACTGATATCAGAGTCATGTTCCCGTGAACACATATTTGATAAGAATTCATGAAGAGTTATCACAATAATGAAAATCATGGGATGATATTTTTTTAAAAAAAACAAATTTGTCTTCAGATATCCCAAGTTTAACATATAGTAAAAGAGATGTTATTGCAAAAGAACCCAAGAGAGGGTTTTACGTGATGCTTACATTTTAAGCATTTCTAAAGAAATAGTATTTGGTCTTAAAGTACCAAATTCTTAGAGCTATGTAAGCATTTTTTTGGAGATATAACTCATATAAAAGATACGAGGATATATGATGGGCTTTTGTAAATAAGAAAGAAAGATTAGAAATAAGGCTTGGTAACGCAGGTGAATTCACTTTACAAAAGCCCTTAATGATTATTGTATATCAGTGGGGATTGAAGTTGAACATATGGTTCCCCATGTTCATACACAAAATGGCATGACTGAGTCATTGATCAAACGATTGCAACTAATTGCAAGACCGCTAATATTGAGAACAAAACTCCCAATTTTAGAATGGATACATGCTATTTTGCATGTTGCGGCATTGGTCCAGTTAAGACCAAGTGCATATCATGAACATTCCCCACTATAATTGTTGTCTGGCCAGGAGTCATATTTATCCTATCTCTGTATTTTCGGATGTGCGGTATATGTTCATATTGCCCCGCCGCAACAAACGAAAATGGGGCCAGGAAAGAGATTGAGAATTTATGTGGGGTATATGTCACCAAGTATTACTCGATACCTTGAACCACGCACTGGTGGTATGTTTACGGCTCGTTTTGCCAATTGTCATTTTTCTGAAAACGAATTTCCAACGTTAGGGGAAGGAATCAAAGAAATTCCAAAAGACATAACATGGTGGACGCCAGATATATAAACACAAACAACAAAATTTCTAAATAAAATATATTATAATATTGAACAAAATAAAAATATGGATAATCATTATCCATCTAAAACTTTTTATCATAATACACCTAAATTGTTCTCCATGGTCTATGTATTTCATAAATATAGTGTATATAAAACTGTCTGATTGTGAATTTTATGATGGATAACATTAGCTTTTGTGCATTTTTTGTGGTTCAGTTCGTCAAAAAATCTTTAAAAATTAGATTGACACAAATAATGTAGTTAAAAACACATTTTAAGAATAATGTAGGAAACAAACAATCATATTTATAGTTAGAGAGTTCTCACTTCATCTAAGAACCTAAGCGAAATCTACAAAATGGTGATAAAAAAAATCTACAAAATAAATTTAAAGACTAACTAAATATTAATTTAAAGCATTATTATGGATAATTAATAAAAAAAAATTGAATGTATAAATCTGAAATTTGTATGATGAAACTATAGATTTAATGTCCATATAATAATTTAAATATTTTTAAATGAGTGCAACTAAAGAAAACAATTTTTCATTAAAATGAACACAACTGAAATATTTAGTTTTTGTTTATTTTTTTAACTATACAAGAAAAAAAAAAGTTATTCATGATCGAGAGGATTTAAAAAAAGAACATTTTATCATGTAACACAAAAAATGAAACATTTAATTTTGTTCATCTTTCGGCTATACAACAAAAACATTAAATATTATTTATGATTGAGAATATTATTTTTAAAAGATTTACTCAAACTAAAAACATTTTTTCTAATAGAAAATATCTATCCAGTATTTGAATTTTTTTTACAGTAAATGACATAATTTATTCACAAAAATGTTTAGATGAAACCACATGATTGATTCAAAAAAGTATCGAATTATGAAGGAAAAATAGTATTAAATTGGGTTAGAGTAAATCTATGGTCTAATATGTCATGAGCAAAGATAATATGAAAAGGGAGTTAGAGTTTGAAAAAAATATATGCATGAGAACAAAATAAAATCTTTCAAAACAATAGCTATGTAAAATGAATAAGTATTTATAAAAAATACTTCATTTGCATTACTAAACATTGTTATTAGATTGGAAATTGGACTAAAACATTTGATAACATCAACATATAAGCTAGGTGGATACAACCATTCTTGATATAGTAAAATAGATTTTAAAAGAATGTTATGCTTGTTTTGATGGATAAATTGTATGTTTTAAATTGATTGTGGTGGAGTATGTATTTAATTTAAATATTTGTATTTAATAATAGAAACTCTATGATTTTTTGTTGTTTGGTGATACGTCTTTCATTGGCCCAAATATAAAACAAAATTCATCATAGGTAGAGGTAAGGTAGATCAAGATCATATATTATTCCTAAAAGATTTTCAGCTAATTTTGTTCGTTACATGACATATAATAGTTTATAGTTTTTAAAAAAGATGTATGTTATTAATTATTTGGTACAATAAATTTACATATATATATGTATATACACATATATAATTATAACCTTAAAACATCATATTATTATAACTATTTTTAATGATTCATATTATCATGAATAAAAATTAAAATCTTCTGCAACGCGTATAAACCTAGTTACAATCAATATATCACCACCGATGTATTTGGAGCTTAAACTCAATGTGGTTGACTCAAAGGTGAAAAGAACTCAACATTTAATATTTTTAAATGTTAGCACAAAAACATAAAAACAATGTTAGACTAGGCAAAAAAAAGGCGAAAATTAGGTGAGAAACTCAAAAAAATATTTAGGTATCTAAGAGAGACATGTTTTTTATGCCTTTATTTTTTAAAGACATATTTCAAAAGCCCTTAAAAATAATATAAATTATAAACATTTCTTTTTAATTCGAAAAAAGAGTGAATTACATTCAAACACGTAGAAGTCATGATTTTACAATAAAACCAATGGTTAAATCGCTCACTCCTTGATCCGTCGGATCTTTAATCGGGTCATCAAAAAAAACCTTAATAAAATGCGATTTCAAATCGCGATAAAGAAAATCCTATAATCAAACGTGTTTTTAAATTGCGTGCCCCAAATTCATGTACAAATCGACCCAAAAAACAATGCTCGACGGCGATAAAGGAGTGGTCGATGGCGGCAACGGAGTGGGTGACGGAGAAGAAAAAGTGGTGAAGTACGCGATTTCAATTCGTGTGGCCCTAATTATAGATCGATCTCTATAGACTTATTCTTCAATTAAATAACAATTCCAACCTGAAAGAATTAAAAAAGAGATTAATATTTTGTTCGAAAAATCCAACTTCATCTCTTTTACATTTCACCACTTTGTCTTCTCTGTCGTCTACTCCGTTGCCGACGTCGAGCATTATTTCTGGGTTGATTTTACATGAATTTGGTAAAAATGCATATCATTTGTTGAATGGGTGCCCAAAACCATTCAATTTAAGTTCTTGCGAAAGTAGAACTATGTAGCACTAATAGAACTGATAATTGTATTTTTTCGGCCAACAAATGTCACAAAATTTTTCCTCTTTATATACAAGTAAATAGTTTTATTTTTGTTTCCTTCGCACTTTTCACATCACCCCTATCTTTTGGGTATTCTCTAACTCTTCAGCCATGCTTCAACGATGGATATCGATGACGGAAAGCTTATATAAAGTGTTTCCAGTGAGTTTATTTTAACATTTGTTTTGTAAATTTGATCTCTAGTTCTTCGAATCTCTCTGAGCGGGTTTCTCTTTTGCTAAAAATTTAAATTTTTTGATTTTTTGGTAGAAAATATCGGCTCAGGTGAAACTAATAAAGTAAAACTAGGTGAAACTATATGATGACCACACATGAAACCATTTATATCTTCGTAAATTATATAACATATCCTTACAGTTTTATTTCATGTTTGGCTGACTAAATTCTATGTGTATTGTAAGCTGAAAAACAACAAAATTGTGTAGTAAACCGACGAATTAGATAAATTTGTTACTTCATTACTACTGATAATGTGATAAACAATAACCGACCTGACTCATGTTTAACCCAAAAATCAAAATTAGGGTTACAAAATTCCCAATTTGATTTTCGAAGTCAGGGAGAGAGAGAGAGAGAGAGAGAAGGAACATGGAGAAGGGTCTTCAAAGAATTTTATTACACAGAGGAAGAAGGTGATGTGCTTTTGTGGCTTACCTGCGAAGATCTGTCAAGTATGGACCGATAAGAATCAGGACGAAGGTTCTACGGGTGTGAGCGGTTCAAAGTTAGTGATTTAATGGATATTGAGTTATTTTACGCTCTGGATTTCTTTGATAAAATTTGATATTGTTGTTAGAGGGAAGGTGAATACAAATTTTTTAAATGGTTTATGAGGAAGAGGCTTTTTGGTGGCAAAAGGATGCGTTGTTAGAAGCTCGAAACAAGATTCTGGAGAAGAATAAGGAAATATAGAAATTGAGGAACACAATGAAAGATCTTACTATTGAGTTGCACAAAAAATCGAGGAAGAGAAGATCATAAACAACTTTCTTAAGTTTTAAACTTTGTAGTATTATGTTTGAAAGTAAGTATGTGTTGTAACTTTGTTATAGTCTTGAAAGTAATGGATATTATCTTCATTTAAAACTTTATTTAGCTTCTAGTCTTGAACTTCCATAGTGAGACGCTTGCGTTTAGCTCTACTTTCTTCACTTTGTTAAAGAAGAAAGTTGCATAAGAATAACCAAAACAGGATCAAAACCATACATAGAGATGAATTTCATTGAATTTTTAGTCCGGTTTTCACAAACCAAATTGAATTTCACTGAATTTCTGAGTCCGGTCTGGTCGTGTTGTAGTTCGATTCAAGACACGAGCAAAGCAGAGACAGAAGGGAATGAAACCAAGTTGAATTTCTGAGTCCGGTTTGGTTGTGTTGTAGGTTGACTCGAGACACGAGCAAAGCAGTTAAAAAATAAAACCAAATTGAAAATTTAGCGCCAAAAATTTTCATTTCCCTGCAAAATATTGTTCATAGTTATACATAAGATATTAGTTTTATAAAAGTTCCTCATATGTATATTTTTGGGTGTTTTCTATTTTATGTAATACTAGTTAGTTGACTCACACTTTATGCGGACATTAATATTTTGTACTTTTTTATTTAACAATGTGGTAATATAAATCTATTCTATTGACATATAAATTTCTCAGGTATTATTAAATGCTGATATTTTAATATTTAAGACATTAAAAAAATTTTGATCACATTTTATTAGTCAATAGACTTTGTTGTAATATGAAATTTAAAATAAGGTAGTGTTCCTTCCATTTGGCAAGTCTAGCATAAAACAGAAATATTTTGCGGATTTTAATATTTGACACCGCAAAATATAATTAAATACTGAATTACTCCATTGGGCTAGTTTTGCCTAAGATTGAAATACTTTGTGAAATTTTCACATTCGACCCCGCTAAAAAATATAATACTAAATTTTAAATTTTTTCTATTTATTATTACAAATTTTGATCCATGATTTATTTAAATTAATTAAATATAGTTACTTAAAAGTAAAATATATGATTCTATATGATTTGTATTTAAGTTAAAAAAATTAAAATATTTAAAAATTATTTAAAAATAAATAAATTTCTGTAAAGAAATTTTTAATTTTATTGATTAGTGAAATCTTCTTTTTAATTTACTTTATTCTAAGATAAACTTATCTTATATCATATTTAAAACAAATAAATAAAATATTTATAGTAATTCTTTAAGGATAACTATGAAACTTAATAAAAAAAAAAAGAAATTTATGAAATTTTTTATTAATTTCGTTTTATTTATTAGTTTCATTTTTTTAAAAGAAATAATTTATTAGTTTATTAATTAAATTAATCATCAAGGGTAACTCAGTGATCAACCAGTCCAACTTTTAATTTGGTGCAAACTGTTTTCATACTTAATATATAAGATTGTTTATCTTTTACATTTGTTTTAGTAGTTTTACTTTAACTATCAGTGCTTTAACATGCAAGAATGATATTTTTATGCAGTAATATGTTTGAGATCAAGATACCTTTGACTTTTCATATGTTATGTGTTCATATGTTATATTAACTAGGAATATCTTTTCATGTGTTCATATGTTATATTAACTAGAAATATTTGTTAGATTAATATGTTAAATCAATAAAATCAAAAGTCATTATGTTTTTTGTTTTTTGTTTTTTTGTTCATTATGGTTTTCGTTCATTATGTTCATATTTTTTTCATTATGTTTTTCGTTCATATTTGTTCATTATGTTTTTCTTTTGCCGTCGAATTAATATGAAGACACAACTAATATGTCATTAAACAAGAATCGTAAGTTTAGCATAAATTAAAATAAGTTTAAAATAAAAATCATAATAAATAAGTTTAAAATCCAAAAACTATAAAGAGAGAGAGAGATGATTAGTAGTCATCATTGGGATGGTCTTATGGATCGTCATAGACCGGATCGTCATAGTTCGGACCGTCTTCTGGGTCAAACGGTGGATAACGACGACGATTAGGAGGTAGTGCATAGCTTACGCTATCATCGCTATCTCCTCCATCTCTCTCTCTCTCCGACGAAAACTCTGTTGTTTCGCTTGGCCTCTTGAAGATGATCGGTGAGTACACTTCAAGATCTTTGTTATCTTCTTCCTCCTCTTTTCCTTTTTCTTATTCTTTTCTTTCTTCTTTTCCTTTTTCTTTTCGTTCGTCTTTAACCTTCTTCTCGTTGAATTTTTCGTCTGTAAAAACTAAATACTTATTATAAAAAATCTTTAAAAATTTACATTAGTTATCTAAAAAGCTTTGTCACATCACTGTTTTAAATATCATTACCCAATATATAAGTACATAATACGCCTAGAATATAGTGTATATACATGCGAATATATTGTATATACGCCAATATACTTATATACATTATCTAAAAACTTTTCTAGATTCTAATCCTCCCCTAACCGTTTTGTGATCGTAGTTATTAATGGAGACATGCAAGTGAATAAAGAGAGAGGAAACCGTGAAACTAAGTAAAACAAGACAACCAAAGAATGAAACAAAGCAAAACCAAATGAAATTGTGTGAGGGCGAGAGAGAGAAAGTAAGTTACTTGGCTTAATCGGCGAAGACGACATGCTGAGAATAGACGATTCTCCGATTTTTACTTGAAAGCGAAACTCTAAGAGGGAGAGGAAAAGGTACAGTTTTTTATTGAGAAAGAAAGAAGATTAAGAGACAAGCCGCTTGTCTGAAAAATACACTAATATAAAGGATCATGCCTTTTCTCAAACTTTTATTCATTTTGGGTCAATTTCAGAAACAACTTGGACCTTAAACGAGAAAGCCCAATAAACATTACATTACCAAAATGTTAATAAAAACCCAATAAACATTACATTAGAGATCTCCATTACATTACCAAAATGCTAATAAAAACTCAATAAACATCATATTAATATAATTAACACTTATTATATCCTAAATGCTTCTTTACAAAATTCATTAAATCATTCGTGAGTACTCGATAGTTGTTCGAGCTGTTGCGATCTACCCGTGGCCTCCACAAACAAAAGACATCTACGGTTCTCCTTATTGATGGTCGTTAGGTAAACAAACAAATCCTCATCATCATAAATAGTTAATTGTTCCTCACATCCAACCAGCAGTGGAATGTAGCTCAATTCCAGTTTAACCTTACTTTCATTCAACGCAAGTTTCTTATAAAACCTTTCATCTAGCATTGTCAAAGTTATATCCTCCACTGAAATATCCTTCAAAGTTACATTGTACATGCGACCTTGGAATTTAAACTATATGCTCACGTGCTTGCTCATTATTTCTTGCCAAAAAATGCAAAAAACTCATCAAATTATTCATAATTTTACCAGTTTCCTAGTGCTACTAAATGAATCCTCATTAGCTTCACTAGTGCTACCTATTTCTCCTTTCGCGAAAACTTAGATTTAATTGTTTTGGTACTAATCGACCCAGAACAATGAGAAAACACCAATGTGCAAACCAAATTCATCAAATCCAATGTGCATACCAAATTCATCAAATCAAATCGATGAAGCTCGAGGGGAGATAAGAATTAACCTGTATTCTGACCGGGTTTTCCGGAATTCTTGACGGCAGCAGCGAAGAGGTCGATGGCAGCGCAGAGAAAACAACGATATCGCGTTTCGGCGTTTTATTTTTCTCTTTCTTCTCTGATTTATATTTCTCTTTTAAATTTTTTTTAATAATTTAATGACGGGTATTTTGGTATTTTCATTTAATGAGGGTATAGGAGGTTAAATAGGGAGATAACGGGTTTGAGTTTTGTTTTAGGGAGATTTAAGACGATATCTCTATCTAACATCCAGAAAAAAATATATTTTATTTTCCATCAATTACCCCCCCCCCAAACATTTTTTTATGTATAAGGTTAAAGAGTTGTAGAAGTGTGTGATAAATACCGTCAAAGCCCAGCGCGTTCCTGATAATTACGTCATTGTGCCTGAGGCCTGGACCTTGTACACACCCAATTTTTTATCAATATTTTTTGACCATCCCAAAAAACTAATTATTTTTTTTTTGTTACCATCCAAATTCACCCAAAATATTCTTTGTTTCGGTATCGATTCTAAGATCCAAAAACTAAAATTAAGTTTCTGATAAAAGTCGTAAATATTTTTTTTGCCCCTATATTCTCTTATAAATTTGGATCGGTCATGCTTCAACATGCACACACAGGGGCTGATTGGTAAGGACTATGACAGTAGCCTTTAGACTGTAGATAGTTTGGTTGTAAAAATTGTGGTTGTTACTTTAATATTTAATGAAAACTTGATTGGTATAAAAACTTTAGAAGTTGTGGCTGTAACTATTATTTTAAATATTTAAAAATAATGATATATTTAAAATACGAATTATGTTTGATTTTAATAATATATAATAGACTATTGAAACTTCAGTACATTCAATATTTTTTATTTTTTGGTTCAGAATTTTAGGATATTTCAAATTATTTTGGAATATTTCAAATTATATTGGATATCCATACGAGTTCTGTCGGACTCATGTAAAGTTTGAAACACGAAATACCAAAGAAAAGAATTCGTTCATGTATTTTTGCATATTAGTTCAATTTCGAATACGAATTTTTCTATTCAGGTTCGGTTTAGATTTTCAGGTTCGGATAAAATATTCAGCCTTGATATATAATCGGTACTACAAAAGTATACGTAATATGTATTTATCAAGTCAAAATTTTCTTAAAAAGTTCAAACTAAAATAAAAATAAATGTACCCAGTTTATATATGAATAGTCAAAAGTATACTGTTGATGTTTAATTAGAAAGAGTGTATAAAACTTTTTCTAATATTGCTTTTAGAGAAATATATATATGATTAGAGTATTTATATTTTAGTTGTTGAACTTTTCTTGTAGTTTGAAATGTATAATATTATGTCAAATGTTCATTTGCTGTGTTGCGATATTTTAGCTTAAAAAATTTATATTTTATGATCAAATATTAACGTGTTTTTTATCTTTGTGAAAATGCTCTTATACGTGACAGTTGTAGACGTTGCTTTACATTTTTTGAATATTTATAACTATAATTGAAATATTTTTAAACAAATAAATCTGATAAAAAAAAGAATAATATATGAGAGAAGCAAATAATTGTATGAATATTAAAAAAAAATAAATAAATAATTCTCACGGTTCCTCAAAAGTTTCATATTTAGGATTTTAGATAAAAAAAAAAATAAAGTAGAGAGAACGTGGTGTAAAAATTATGAGGATTTAACATCAAAACAAATAGTAAAAACTGTTAAACATTGTACAGTTCTAACAACCTTTTTATCAATCATCTCCACAATCAGGGTTTTGATTGGTAAAGGTTGTAGCTTTAGTTTTTTTGTTGTAGAATTTTGGTTGTATACTTTTTTGTTGTAGCTCTAGGATTTTAGCTGTGATATTTTTAAATAGAAAGCATGTTTGGTAAAAGATGTTGTTTATATGTTGTAGCTTTGACTTTTATATCATTTATTTTAGTTTTTAATTAAATAAATAATAAATTAAAACTTACTTTTTAAATGTTAAATACCATTTAATAAGACATAAAATAATCATTCTAAAAGCGCTTATAGTTCACAATTAAAAAAAAAACAAAATTATAAGTATACTAGGACATAATAATAAATAAATGTTTACGTACGATTCTATAAACTCATTGCAATCTCATCACGAATTTTTTCCATGTATTGCCTAGAACCAGTCACTTTTTTTTGTACTATCTTTTCTTCTTTATCGAGTGTAGGTTGGTCATCACTATCTTGCATCCAATCATTGTCAAAATCAGGATCTGGTATGTTTGCTTCTCGTACAAAGTTATGTAGCGCCATAGTTGCTACCACAAGTTTTCTTGTTGTTCTGATATTGTATCTTGCTCGGTCTTGCATTATTCTCCTTTTTCCTTTCCACACTCCAAATGTTCTCTCAATGACCGAATGAAGAGAAGTATGACGACGATTAAATTTCTCTTTATAGTTAGCAGGTGGTGCTTGGTTTTCAAACTGACTTGGATGATATCGAGTTTGTCTATATGGTCCCAAATATCCATGTCGTAAAACATAACCTGAACCAACAAGATAATGTTTACCTATAGGTGGATGTGAGAAATTAGGATCACCTTCCGTAGCCAAAGAAAGTACTTTTGCGTCATGTGCAGATCCAGGCACACCAACATAGATGTATGTAAACAAAAGATCCAAATTGCAGACAGCTAGAACATTCATGTTGCATTTGCTTTTTCTGTTCCAATATCGTTGTTGATCTCGTCCAGAAACCACAACAGGTACATGTGTACCATCCATTGCACCTACAAATCCTTTAAAGCAAGGCCAATAACGACCATTAGCGTGCAACTTAGGATGAACTTCAGTAAGATTTGTAAGATTCAGTTTAAACATATCAACTGCCATAAGCTCCATGGCATTTAGAACCTCATTAAATTTTCTGGAAATGGTCTCTTGAGAATGTCCATTATGACCACAAATGTATAGGAATATCACCACACTCTCTTTTAGTGTCATATTTTTAGATGATTTCATGTGGTATTTATTTTCCAAAGTTTCACATAGGTCAATAAATACCTCGGGTCGCATCCTCAGAAGAAAGTGGCATTGTTCAGGATGACCGTGTATTAGCTCTTCTACAAACTGACGACCGCGAGCTGGATGTGCACACAATGGTTATCTAATTTTATTTGTTGTCGTTGACTCATATAATAAATGTGATAATAATTGCATATCATCTTCTCCACCAGTATCTACCATTTGCCAAAATAGTTGCACTACCTGTATATAAGATAAGAGTTTAGGTAAACGTAATAACAAAAAAACTTGTCAAGACAACGTTAATTCAGAAGTTATATAAAACTGAAGTATCTTAAAAATAATAAAACTTAAAACCAAATTCTTTCTTAACCCTCCCCCTAATAAATCCTATAAAACTTTAATTTATCTTTCTATGGTTAGTCGTCATGTTTACGACCAATTAGTTGTTCTAAATAAATTACTGCAAACTTGTTTTCTAAAATTTATAAAAACCATCTTCAAACAACTTCATTTGTAGATAGTAAATTAGTAGCATCCTAGTAAAACGTTGATCCGAATTCAATCTCCGATATTTGGTGTAGCCGTCGGGCAGCAACGACTAAATCTGATGACATCTCAGGTGCTGCCAATTTTATTGCTTTTGATCGTTCACGAAAAGCCTTTGATAAATGAGAAAAATTATCGATGTTGGATTCTCCATGTTTACGTTTTTTACTTTGATCGTGATTTCCTCTTTCTTGAGAAGGTGGACACATATTATCTAGTGGTGACTGCATGTTATGAGTTTCTCTATCTAAAGGAGCAGTATCAGAAGCAGTTGGATCGTCGCTAGCATATGGCGTGTTCATATCAAACTGCGTCTCAACCTCATATTCATGTTGTGGACGATACGCATCAGGACCATTTCCATCTGACCACCCATCTTCAACCCTTATGTGAGTTCCACTAAACAATTTTTCCAAGAGGTCTTCATTTGCTAAAGATCTTTTGCGAAATCGTTTAGCTACTTTGTTTTCCTAAATAAATTGTAATTAGTTACAAACCATCTTCTGGAATTCCTAAAAACCATCTTCGGACAACTTCATTTGTAGATAGTAAATTAGTAGCATCCCGAATTCAATCTCCGATATTTGGTGTAGTCGTCGGGCAGCAACAGTTAAATCTGATGACATAGCAGATGACATCTCAGATGCTGCCAATTTATTGCTTCTGATCGTTCACAGAAAGCCTTTGATAAATCAGAAAAATTATCGTTGTTGGATTCTTCACGTTTACGTTTTTTTACTTTGATCGCGATTTCCTCTTTTCTGAGAAGGTTGACACATAATATCTAGTGGTGACTGCATGTTCTGAGTTTCTCTATCTAAAGGAGCAGTCTCGGAAGCAGTAGGATCGTCGCTAACATATGGCGTGTTCATATCAAACTGCATCTCAACCTCATATTCATGTAGCGGAAGATACGCATCAGGACAATGTCCGACTGACCACCCATCTTTACCCCTATGTGAGTTCCACTAAAAAAATTTTCCAAGAGGTCTTCATTTGCTAAAGATCTTTTACAAAATCGTTTAGCTACTTCGTTTTCCTAAAAAAAAAATTTTAATTAGTTACAAAAATATATACATCAAAATAAATAAATAAAACTTTAAAGAACATAAACACTTACTTGTATACGTTCATTCCACCTTTCTTTCTCCATGTTGATTATTCTCGTGGTACGATCAACATGCACTCCAGTAGAGTTGCATAGTCGGTTGTAGCAATCATACCAAACTTTTAAATTACGATGATGATTTGCAAAAAATTTCCATGCTAAATCAAATCCAGTAGCTTCTTTAAAGCTCTTCCGCACACTTAATTTACCTTCTTTTGTTAAAGTCTTGTCTACCCAATTTTCTTTATCAAGTTGAGCTAAATATAACTCTATGAATAATCGAGAAAGTTCATCTGTCTACTTAATATTAATATATCAAANGAAAATGATAAGCAGTTTACCTCTCTTTGAGAAAAAATGCCACTCTGATTGTCGCATCGTTGTTCGATCCACTGTTGTTTGGCACACCGTTGTTGGATACATTAGTATTTGTCATATCTAACAATATATAAAACTACAGAAGACAAAAATTACAAAATATGGTCAGTGGATGGCTACACGATTCCAATAGCATGCACCAGCAAAATATATAT